>OX336394.1:39442259-39667259 GCA_946902985.2 Meconema thalassinum
TTGTGTGGTGTAGCTGGACGTCGACCAGACGAGTATGGGAACTATTCAGCCATACAGCAGAACAGTATTCAGCTGAAGAATATACTAGTGCTAAAGCAGTTGTTCGCAGTGAATTTGCATCTGCACCCCATGATGTTCCAGCTAGTCTTCCCAGAAGGTTGTTACGACTTTTCAGTTTAGCTGCCAGTTTCTGAAGGTGATTGCGATAGGTTAGAGATCTATCTAAAGTTACGCCAAGGCTTTTGGGGGTAGCATTACATCGCAGTGTGTGATTTCTGAACCTGACTGTCGGTTGGTAGTTTGCATTCCTGTTACTGAGGTGAAACGTAGCTACTTCTGTTTTCAGGGGGCTAGGTGTCATTCGCCACTTTGTGAAATAATCGTCCATCTTCTCAAGATAACTTATTTGATGTATTAAGATGCATCGAATTTTTCCCACAATACTTTCATAGTTTTCCTCTTAAATACTGACAAAGTTGGTGCACTCTTTACTTCATCAGGAAGTTTATTATATGACTGTGATGCAGAGAACTTCAAACTATTTCTACCGTATTTAGAAGAGTGAATGATATATAAGGCTACGTCCTTCGCATGCCTAGTTCCATAAGAATGATTGTCTGAGTTCAAGATGTAGGGAGAGCTATCGAGTATTGTGTTGTGTTTAATCTTGTATATTAGCATAGCTGCTCGGAGTTCTGCACTTATGCTGAGGGGTAGAATTTTACTTCTGATGTACAGATCTTTTACTGGAGTGCAGTAAGGAAGGTTAAATATGTTTCTAATAGCCCTATTCTGAATAGTCGTTAAATCATTCAGTGTGGATTTCCTGCAGTGAGTCCAAATAACATTTAAATATTGGAGCTTGCTATGTACAAGTGAATAGTAGATTTGTTTTGGAGTGGAGTTTTTGACTCCCGTGGTACACTGGCATGCTCGTGACGTGGCTGCATATGTAGCAAAGCGTCTTGCATGACCTTCTCAGTGTGTGCTTGCTTTGCGTCTTGCTAGGTGTGCCTTTACCAACTGAAGAGCCCAATTGGCACACTGGGGCGAAATGCTAGCAATTTGTTGAGTTATGCAGGATTTTTTTTATCACTTTATGTGTTAATTATAATGGCTCAACGGATAATATTCATTTTGATTCTCTTTCGAGAACATTTGTTTATGTCCAAACCATCTCAATCTGTTTTGCTCCAGTTTATCATTTAGTTTCTGTACTCCCAGTTCTTTCTGTATATCTTCATTTCTCACTCTGTCTCTCCTCGTTTTCTGGACCATACTTCTCAGGAATCTCATCTCAGCTGCCTGTACTCTGCTCTCATCCCTCTTAATCATTGTCCAAGTTTCCGCTGCATATGTCATTATAGGAACATAATATGCTTTGTACATAAGTTCTTTAGCCTTAATTGGTATATCCTTGTTCCATACCAGTCCCCGTACCTGTTGGTAGAAAGCACTCCCGAGTTGTATTCTTCTGCTAATTTCCAAATCTGCTATAGACTAATAAAAAAGGAGAAAACTACGATGATATGTTTTGCTTGTCAAGCGAGCATCATCAGATCCAAATTTACAAGACAAATAGCTCTACAAAACACTACCAAACCTACAGTGACACCACAGTCTGTCTCTGCTCTACAAAACACTACCAAGCCTACAGTGACACCTAAAGACAGTCTCTGTCCTCCAAAAACAAAAAATAAATACCTGTCAGAAACTTAATAAGTGTGATATTAAAGGCATTAAAGCAACCTACGAGGGGCATACTATATTGTTTTACACTATATTTTTATCTATCCAAATGAAGTACATTACACATCAGTTGTTACGTCCACCTTCCCAACATAATCTCCTTGTAACTTTATGCACTTTTGACATCGATGTGTCAGTCTCTCCAGACCTTCCTGAAACCATTCTTTCGGAGTGCTGCGTACCCATGCCTTGACAGCTGTGTCCAGAGGTTTCTTCATGTTCCCGAACTGGTGATAATCACTTGGTGCCAAGTCGGGGGAGTATGGTGGGTTGGCAGCACCCCCGAATCCCATTTGATCAATGGCAGCGGTGGTCTCTCGGCTAGTGTGGGGGCGGGCATTGTCATGTTGCAGAAGCACACCTTTAGCCCATTTTCCTGGTCGCTTAGTTTGAATGGCACGACGTAAGCGCTTAAGGGTTGCCACATATACTGCACTGTTAATCGTGGCCCCCAATTCTAGCCAGTCAATGAGGATGATGCCCTTTGTGTCCCAGAACAATGTCGCCATTCGCTTGCCAACTGATGGCACTGTTCGATATTTCTTTGGCGGTGAACTGCCCCTATGCAGTGCTGGATTACCCATTAGGCCCGACTAGGCCCAATTATCTGGGGCCCCCAAGCAATTTCTAATTTAGTTTCATTTTATTCCGAAGATTTAGAAAAATTTGTATCCAGAACTGAGCCAGTTCCAGCATTATATTAAATTACAATGTCCTTTCAAAACCGAGTTCACTCATTCTGAGCTTTACGAAATTCTTATTCGAGACAAGCTTGAGTCTGTTTTTCCTAACGTTGAAATTGCTTTTCGCATTTCCTGACCCTCATGATAACGAATTGTTCTGCGGAGCGCTCGTTTTCAAAATTGAAACGGATCAAAAGTGCGCAAAGAAGTATCATGACACAAGAACGATTAGACATGCTAAGTTTAATGTATATCGAGTCAGATATTCTGCGGGAAATTGATTTTGATGGCATTGTAGAAGATTTCATTGACTGAAAAAACAGAAGAAAAAATTTTGATTACATTTTACAGAAGTAAAAATAGTATGATTTGTTAAATTGTTCTTCAAATCATGTGAAATGTTTTCATATAACGATGATCATTTCAATTGAAATGTATGTATATATGTAGGCCTATGTATGATTTAATAAAAAGTGTATTATTCATCTTGAGAAAAAGAACTCTTGCATATACTTTATTAAATGAACAGGTGCTAAAAAATAAAAATTATTTGAAAAAAATAAAGGGGCCCCAAAAATCTGAGGGACTTGGGCCTCATTTTACCTTAATCCAGCACTGCTCCTATGCTTCCATTGCATGATCGCCTTTTTTGTGGAATTTGCAGAACTGGACACAGCTGTCAAGGCCTCGGTACATAGCACTCCAAAAGAATGGTTTCAGGAAGGTCTGGAGAGACTGCCACATCGATGGCAAAAGTGCATCAAGTTACAAGGAGATTATGTTGGGAAGGTGGACGTAACAACTGATGTGTAATGTACTTCATTTGGGTAGAAAACTAGAAGTTCCGTAACGAACTAAAGAGCCTACTTTTCATGCCAATGATTATTCTACACTATATGTACCTATCTAGAATAATGACGAAATTAAGTTGGTAATATCGAAATGTCTAATTAGTTCGAAATATTCCTGGTATAACGTAGCCTAATAGAGCACTACAGTTGGCAGCCCTAGTGACTGAATATTTTCTTAGTTCCATCTCTTAAGGTAGAGAATACAAAATTTGGTTGAAGTCCAATTGACGTTACATGCAGTTAGACATTGGATCTATCAGCATGCGTAAAAGCATGTTGGCAACAATGTCATGCGTGTGCTGGTTAGAAATAATCGGAAATATTATGATATCTTGCTGTGCCAATTTTGGATGGAATCCATTTGTTAGTATAGGAGTTACATGTATTTTAAAATTGGACCTATCAGCAAGCATAGAATCATGTTGGCAGCACTGACTTATATTGATTACTCCAAATTAATCTAGAGTGTCTAGTGCTCTACGTGTGCAAATTATAGAGTTGTTGGCTTGCATACTTTATGATATGATATTAGGGTAAAACAATATAGACAGCATTTATTAACAGTTGGCAGCCCTGATTGCTCTTAAGAATACTTATAGTCATATCTGTTATGTTACACATAGCACATACGAAATTGGGTTGAAATCCAACTGATAGTATAGAAGTTACATGTATTTAAAAATTGGTCCTATCAGCAGGCTTAGAATCAAGTTGGTAGAACTGAAGTATATACGTTACTCCAAATTAATCTAAAATGTCAGGTACTATATGTGTGCATAGTTTAAAGCTGTCGGCTTGCATACTTTCAGATATATTGGCATTTGGATGAAGAAAATAGAGCAATTATTAACAGTTGGCAGCCCTGGTGGCTCTTAAGAATACACTCAGTCATATCCGTTTATGTACACATATTACATACAAAATTTGGTTGAAATCCAATTAATAGTGTAGAAGTTATATGCATTTAAAAATTGGACCTATCGGAAGGCTTAACATTATTTTGGCAACAACATGGAGCTCAAATTTCTATTGCGTTTTTTCAGCAGTTGGTGACGCTGACATCATTTTCAAATAAGGGCTTGAGATATTCCGGTATACATCTTTACTCATACTAAATTTGGTTTAGATTGCTGCAGCCGTTTAGGAGTTGATAGAGGGGGGGGGCACACACAGCCAGACAGAAGGACAGACATACACACATTTTCCCGGATCGATGTCATGTCTACTTTTTCCTCATTTTTGCAAAATGTGAAAAGTAGGCTAAAAATGAACTGCAAAACAATATAGTATGCCCTTCGTAGATTAGTTGGGGGGAGGAAGACTGTTTTGTTGAGGGGATAGTCATTTGTAAGTTTTGCAACATTAAAATATATAGTTCTTTTTTCGGATGCTTATTGTCTTAATCAGTAGTAATTACCAAACTTACTAAGTATCTGAGAGGTTTTTACATGTTGTTTTTGGATGGCAGAGACTGTCTGTGGGTGTCACTGTAGGTTTGGTAGTGTTTTGTAGAGCTATTTGTCTTGCATATTTGGATCTGGTGATGCTCTCTTGACGAGCAAAACATGTCATCCCTTAATTTTCTCCATTTTCAATAGTCCATAACAATATCATCATCATGCACAGTTTCCAGCCACTGGCCAGGCCTGTTTAGAACATAAGCCTCTTGCCACCATCTCTCAGCCTCCACCCTTGTCCAGTCTTCTCTTCTTCTACCCCCTTCAGCCACCCGTCTCGTGGATCCTCCTGGGCATCCTCCTCTCCTCCGTTCGTTTTACATGTCCATTCCATCTAAGTCTAGATTTCTCTATACCATCCTGTAATGGTTCCTATAACAATATATCACATGTCATTTATTTCAGGTTATTTTTTTTGCATATAACAGTAATTGGAATTATTTTTTGTGGACCAACTGAAAGTTAAAATATCTATTATGTAGCCTGCGCGAGTGTCCAAGGGTTAATGGGATCTCTTCTACCCCTTGCAAAGAGAATTTCAATTGACCCACATTCATCATCATCAAAGTCCCACTCCAGTCACCCGGGTGTGGTTTACAAGCCTCCTCCACTCCTTTCGGTCCTTCCATTTTTCCTGTTCCATCACTTCTGCCACATCCAATCCAGCTTCTCAAATGTCCTTCAAAATTTGGTCCAACCACCTTCTTCTCGGTCTTCCAACTGGTCTCTTTCCCTTGACTTCTCTCTCTAATTCCCTTCTTGCTACTCTTTCTTTACCCATTCTTTTTACATGTCCGAAGCAACGTAAAATTGCTTTCTGTAACTTCTGATTTAACGGTTCCATAACTCTTCTCTGATTTTAATATTTTGAATTCTATCCCTTCTTGTCTTTTTAACTGAAGTTCTTAAAAAATTTCATTTCTATGCTTGTATCTTACTATTTTGCCTTTCATTCGTTACCAGTGTTTCCAGTCCATATGTTACAATTGGTATGAAATACTGTTTATATAATATTAATTTCGTTCTCTTGAGTACTTGGTCATCCCATAAAATTTCTCTGACTTGGTGATAAAATGTGGTACCTTTACTTAGTCTGTTATTAATTTCAATGTTGATATCATTACTTCCATTTATAGTGCTACCTAGATATGTAAACTGTTCTACATTCTCTAACCGTACCCCATCTATGTTCACTTGACTTTTCCACAGTACATGACTACAGTTTTCTTTTTACTAATTACCATTCCAAACTCCTTCAGATTTTCATTCCAAATGTCCAGTCTCTTTTGTACTTCCTTTTCTCCCTTTCCCCAAATCACCACATACCAAAGCATTCACTTCATCATTACTGATACCCACATTATCCCCTAAAATTACAGGGTACATGTATCCCACCCATGGTAACTTAAAAGTGGCCTATACCAACAATAGGAGCAGATGGCCTCTTGAGTAGAAAATATGTTTCTTTTCACCTCTGTAAGGCTAATACAGGGTAATTATCCATGTGCGCCCCGTTAAACACGGCAAGCTAAGCCGGCTGTGACTGGCGCAGGTCATGGGCTCACGTACGCAGTTCAGCTGGTGGTGGCGCGTTGCGCTGACTCATATCGTTAGTTCACACATGTTTTGTCATTCATACGGACGTGTATCTGCAAAGCTTAGACGTTAGTGTTGCACATTTAATGAGTATTGCGATTACTGTGATTGTTGGTCATGCCTAGACACCAATTCACATTACCCAAACGTCTGTATATCCATAATTCGTATATGAAAAGCAGAAAGTCTTGTTCTGAAACGAGACGAAAATTTCGAATCAAGTTTCCATGAAGACCTGTGCCTAATGCCAGTACAATTAGGAGACTAGCCAAACGATTCAAGGAAACAGGCTCCATAAATAATAAAAGAGTTGACAGACATTTTTTCATCAGAAGATGTCAGGTGTGTGTTACAAGAGAGGGAGGACATTTTCAGCATCGCCTATGAGCACTGTAAGTACACATTACTGAACATGTTTGGTAAAAGTGTGAATGTGCGCGCCAACCATCGGGTGAACTGGGTATGCGCGCCCGCCATCTGCGCCAGTCAAAGCCGGCTTAGCTTGCCGTGTTTATAGGGGTGCACATAGATAATGACCCTGTAGTTTCCATGAGGATTGTATATGCTGACTACAGTGATGCCATGACAATTGCTGAAATGATGTAATTATAATCTCTCACAATCACGACATTGTTAAACAGCCTCTGTGCAACTCATTGATACATCTTTGTATTATCAGTGGTAATTCACGGTCGTGAAGGTTTCTCCGATGAACCAGTTATAAGAATTTGAGATCTGGATGTATTGCAGAATGTTGAGGACCTTTTGGGTAGACAACATCACCAATCAGGAGGTTCTCATCCATGTCAGAAAACAAGCTGTACTAACTATTGAAAATACAGGAAACCAGTTTATTTTGGTCACATCTTTCAAATTGTAACTTACAGCAACCTAATAGCTGAGAGCCTCCTTGGTCATCAATGGCTGACAATAACAGCGGGATAATGTTAGCAGAGACTACAATTACATGCCTTAGTTAGTTGTTGTTGTTTTAAGGGGCAGAACTACCCGGTCATCTGCCCCTAAATTACGTGCCTTAAGCTCAAAGATAGAACAAAGGCAGTGCATGCATAAAGACATGTATAGTTCGCACTCTTACTACAGCACATGACCTAATAGTTGAGAGACTACTTGGTAGTTTATACGACCATGGAAATACATCAAAAGGAGATGGTACCAAAAGAGGATCATTTCTTTCAAAATTTCAACCAGTTTCTGTCAGGGATGCTATGGTGGGCTACGAGCTCAGCCCATGAGCACGCACTTGCAGCCGAGTACATCCATATAGCTGAAACCATTCAATCATACTGTAATCTTTTGAGTTTAGCTTTCGTACAGATCTGAGCTGCACCTCGTCGCACTGCATAAACTCTGCATAATACAAGAGGCTCTAGTATTCTGGGCCATTGATCAGTATCATGGTGGCCAAAGGCAAGCCAGTGTGATGGTGTGGTTGGGTATCATTCACGATCTTGGCTACTACACGTTGAAGGTAATCTTACAATCAACTGGTACATCTGGGAAGTTGTAGAGGCAGAAGTCATTCTATTCCTCAAGCATACTCATGATGCACAGCAATGCCTAGAAGACAATGTTACCAGGAGTGCTCAAGCCTTCTTTGAAGCACAGCAGATACAGCCTCTTCTGTGACTTTCTTGTTCAACAGACATTTCACCTATTGAACATAAAATGTGGGACAGGGTTACTCATCATCACCATGCACAGTTTCCAGCCACTGGTCGGGTCTGTTTGGAACACAAGCCTCTCCAATGTCTTCTGTCTTCCCACCATCTCTCAGCCTCCACCCTTGTCCAGGCTTCTCCTCTCTTCTTCACGCTTTCTTCCACCCCCTTCAGCCACCTATCTCTCGGTCTCTTTTCTTTCCACTTCGTCTCGATTATCCTCCTGGGTATCCTCTTCTCCTCCATTCGTTTTACACATCCATACCATCTAAGTCTAGATTTCTCTATACCATCCTGTAATGGTTCCTCCTTCATTAATTCTCTGGTCCTCTCATTTCTTATTCCGTCCATCTGTTTCTCAGGAACCTTATCTCACTGGCCTGTATTTTGCTCTTCTCCCTTCCTTTCACATTACCCTTTCACGAATTGATTGCCGCAGTCGAGATGGGAACTATTATTTGTTTACTTGCGTCACACGTCAGCCTGCTTCATTGGCAGGTACAGTTGCACGAGTAGGATATGACTCAGTTCCAATAGGCTCAGTCATCGTCGAACTGTGCATGGTGATAAGAGCTTTTGTGACGCGCAATGCTGCTTGACTTATGTGTAGAATGCATTCTGTCATCGCGGGGCAGCTGCTACAATAATCAACAAACACTGGCGCTGCGGCAATCAAATCTTAAATGGGTAATAACCCAGGTCTCCGAGGCATACGTCAGGATAGGGACATTGTACGTCCGAATTATGACCATTTTGCTGTTCTGAGGGACATCCTTGCTCCATATCATGCTTCTCACACTCCTCCGGAATGCTTCTGCTTGTCTCCCCCGCTCATTTATTTGTCTATCGTTTCTTCCATTATCTTGTATCAGGCTTCCCAGATACTTGAAACTTTCCACTTTCTTCAGCTGTTCCCCACCAATTGTTATTCCCGTTGTGGTTCTTTCCTTCTTCCTTGTTGTGATCACCATCCCATATCCTTGTATTATTCCTTCCCACATTTCCAACTGTTCCCGTACCTCCTCCTCCTTGTTTCCCCAAATCATCAAATCATCTGCAAACGCCATTGCTTTCATCTTTCCTTCCCCAATTACTTGTGCCACTCGGGTCATTATGTCATCCATCACCACAATGAAAAGTAACGGTGACAGTGCACTTCCTAGTTTCAGGCCGTTTCTCTGTTCCAACCAGTCCGATCTCTCTCCTCCCACTTTCACACAGCTCACGCTCATGATGCACAGCAATGTTGCCAGGAATGCTCTAGCCTTCTTTGAAGCACAACAGATACAGCCTCTTCTGTAACTTACCTGTTCACCAGACATTGCACCTATAGTAAAGCCATCGTTACTTCCAACTTGACGTTTCAGTGCTACGCTAACAAAAGTCAATTTGTTGTGATATATCAATTTGAATGGTTGCCAATTATTGGCTAGGTTGGTTGGTTCCTTAGTTTAGGGGCTGGGGCTGCGACAACGCGGTCATGTAGCCCTGTGTACTTTGGGTGTGTGTAGAATCTCTCTGATAACCGGTGTTAATTGTGATGACGACTTCGGCCGGGTTTGAACCCAGTTATTGGCTAGTTGAAGTGATTTCACTTTTGACCGCTAGATAGCTCTAACGTAGCACTGAAACATCAAGTCGGAAGTAACGATGGCTGTACTGTACTATAGTTAGTGTTGTTTTAAGGGGCGGAACTACGAGGTACTATAGTGAACATGTGTAGGACATAGTCACTCACGATGTCATATGTCAACAAGGCAATGTTGAAGCACTGTAGATACAGTCTCTTTTGTGACTTACTTGATGTGCACCAATTGTCTGTCCAGATCTCCATCAGAGGCCCATGGATTATCCAGAATTCTTATGGAGGTTGATTACCAGAGATGAGAAGTTGGGTCTACAGGTATGATCCCGAGACCAAGCACCAATATTCACTGTGGAGGAGCCCTGAATCTCCAAGACCGAAGAAGGCGAGACAAGTCACGAGGGCAACCAACAGTAGTTAATATCTTTATTTTTTGACATTCAGAGACTTGTGCACTGTGAATTTGTCTCTGCAGCAAGGAGTGAATGCTGATTTATACTGCAAAGTTTTAATACGTATCAGTGAGGATACTCATCAGAAATGACCAAACGACATATTCAAATGCAAATTGCAGATGAAGCTTGACAGTCTTCAAGAAATTGACTTCCAGCTGAAGCATTCCAAAAATGGGAGAAGCACTGGAATCAGTGCACAGCTTTCCATGGGGATAGTGATGGCAGCCAAATTTAAATCAAGTGATTTTGTTTCCATTTATGTGATTAGTCTTGTAAGGGGCAAGGTCACAACTGCTAATACTTCCTCAAAGAAGCAAGTGCCAATGACAGATGTACAAAATGCAATAGAGACCATCAAGAACATTACTGCTGGCTGTAAGACACTGGCTCCAACTGTTATCCCCAGATTGAAAAAAATTAGTCAGTCAGTCTGAAAGACTAGACGTTATATCATTTCAAATGACGCATGCTACAAATGCTACACATGTTAGAAAGGCTCAGTACTCTTTCAACAGACTCCATTACCCATTAACTTAGGCTTCCCATGCAGGCACCTCTTTAAGGGTCACCCAGTATTTGAGTCTGACATCTTTTACAACTCTTTAAGAATCACCCATTTTTTGAATCTGATATCTTGCAAACCTCTTTAAGGGTCACCCAGTATTTGAATTGAATCTAACATACTGTACATCTCGTTAAGTGTCACCCTGTAATTTGCTCTGACATCCTGCACACCTCTTTAGGAGGCACCCTGTATTCTTGTGTGACATCTTGTGCACCTTTTTAGTAGTCACCCTGTATTCTTCTCAGCCATCTTGTACACCTCTTTAAGAGTCACCTTGTATTCGTATCTGGCATCTTGTATATCTCTTGAGGAGTCACCCTGTATTGTTATCTGACATCTTGTATATATCTTGAGGAGTCACCCTGTATTCTTATCTGACATCTTGTACTGTATTTTGCTCTGACATCCTGCACACCTCTTAAGGAGGCACCCTGTATTCTTATATGGCATCTTGTATATCTCTTTAGAAGTCACCCTGTATTCTTGTGCGACATCTTGTACACCTCTTTAGGAGTCACCCTGTATTCTTGTCTGGCATCTTGTACACCTCTTTAGGAGTCACCCTGTATTCTTATCTGCCATCTTGTACATCTCTTTAGGAGACACCCTGTATTCTTCTCTGCCATCTTGTACACCTCTTTAAGAGTCAGCCTGTATTCTTATCTGCCATCTTGTACACCTCTTTAAGAGTCGCCTTGTATTCTTTTCTGGCATCTTGTATATCCCTTTAGGAGTCACGCTGTATTCTTATCTGGTATTTTGTCGACCTCTTTAGGAGTCACCCTGTATTCTTATCTGGCATCTTGTACACCTCTTTAGGAGTCACCCTGTATTCTTATCTGGCATCTTGTACACCTCTTTAGGAGTCACCCTGTATTCTTATCTGCCATCTTGTATACCTCTTTAAGAGTCACCCTGTATTCTTATCTGCCATCTTGTACACCTCTTTAGGAGACACCCTGTATTCTTCTTTGCCATCTTGTACACCTCTTTAATGTTCACCTTGTATTCTTATCTGGCATCTTGTATATCTCTTTAGGAGTCACCCTGTATTCCTATCTGCCATCTTGTACACCTCTTTAGGAGTCACCCTGTATTCTTCTCTGCCATCTTGTACACCTCTTTAAGAGTCACCTTGTATTCTTATCTGGCATCTTGTATATCTCTTTGGGAGTCTCCCTGTATTCCTATCTGCCATCTTGTACACCTCTTTAGGAGTCACCCTGTATTCTTATCTGCCATCTTGTACACCTCTTTAGGAGACACCCTGTATTCTTCTCTGCCATCTTGCACACCTCTTTAAGAGTCACCTTGTATTCTTATCTGGCACCTTGTATATCTCTTTAGGAGTCACCCTGTATTCTTATCTGCCATCTTGTACACCTCTTTAGGAGACACCCTGTATTCTTCTTTGCCATCTTGTACACCTCTTTAAGAGTCACCTTGTATTCTTATCTGGCATCTTGTATATCTCTTTGGGAGTCACCCTGTATTCCTATCTGCCATCTTGTACACCTCTTTAGGAGACACCCTGTATTCTTCTCTGCCATCTTGCACACCTCTTTAAGAGTCACCTTGTATTCTTATCTGGCATCTTGTATATCTCTTTAGGAGTCACCCTGTATTCTTATCTGCCATCTTGTATACCTCTTTAAGAGTCACCCTGTATTCTTATCTGCCATCTTGTACACCTCTTTAGGAGACACCCTGTATTCTTCTTTGCCATCTTGTACACCTCTTTAGGAGTCACCTTGTATTCTTATCTGGCATCTTGTATATCTCTTTAGGAGTCACCCTGCATTCCTATCTGCCATCTTGTACACCTCTTTAGGAGTCACCCTGTATTCTTATCTGGCATCTTGTACACCTCTTTAAGAGTCACCTTGTATTCTTATCTGCCATCTTGTACACCTTCTTAGGTGTCACCCTATATTCTTTTCGCTTCGCCCGAAGCCCCAGGTCGCTCGACGCCCCAGGACTCTTTCAACAGACTCCATTAACTATTAACTTCGGCTTCCCGCGTGGCTGCATGACGTCACGCACTCGCCATCCTTTACCCATTAACTTAGGCTTCCCGCGCGGCTGCATGACGTCACTTCCGTCTCCGTAACGCAACCGTCTCCGTCCCGCATAACTTTACTATCGGATTTTTTACTATGGATACTCGAGTTTAGGCCTTAATTACAACCAAACCAACAGACCTATTGAAAAACGAGTTATACCAATATTTTCTTTGTTTAATTCTGCGTTAGACTATATAAGCCAATTATTTTCAAGTTTATTAATTGTTTATTTATTTGTGGTTGTATGAAAAATTGTCCGTGTTTTTGACGTCTTTTCTAGGAACCGCTCACTTAAAAACTATATACATGGAAAACTACTTGGATGAGGGTAATGACATTTTTATATGTGATAGGCACAAGTATTGGTAGTGCAAATCTAAAGTTTCATTTTTTTTCAACTACCCAATAAAATGTTCTTATACTTTTTCTGACGTAACATTTTCTCAGCCCAGGATAAACGTACAGCAGGAAACTTGGTCTCATTTTGAAGCTCTCATTCGTGATTATCGGAAACTACGACCACTGTAAACGTACAGTGTGTTGAATTTATGAAGAGTAATATTAATGGGAGGTTTTGTGCGTTCTAGCGTATGCGATTAAAAGCGAGCGAGCCGGTGAATTCGAGTGCAGCGTTGCTGGGCAGTTGTGTAATGGATTGCGAGTCACCTGGCTACGTCCACATGCTATTTTCAGTCCTCCTGTTTACTACTTATATGCCACACCACATCACATCCAAATGGCTCAGAGACCCCCATTGTCTGAGGGCGAACTTGCGCTAACATATTACAAAATGGTAGAAGTATGGAAGCAATGAATGTTTTATGCCGAGAAGCCTTGCTTACCGTTGCTCCTGAACTCTGGAAACAATGTATTAAACACGCTAAAAGAATTGAAGACCACTAATGGGAGATAGATGGCCTGTCTGAAAATGTCCCTCATTTCGAGCAGGTCATAATTAACATTGAGTGCCAGCAGTTCTGATTCATCGGAACAGAGCCATTCTTCAGACGAAGAATACTGACTGAATTACCGGTACATATTGTAAAGATATTATGTAAATAATGCAGATAGCCCATGTAACAAGAAGTTCCGTGACGAACTAAAGAGCCTACTTTTCTTAAAATTTAAGATTCATGCCAATGATTAATCGATATGGATCTATCTAGAATAATGACGAAATTAAGTTGGTAATATCGAAATTTCTAATTAGTTCGAAATACGGTATACCTGGCATAATGTAGCCTAATAGAGCACTACAGTTGGCAGCCCTGGTGACTGAATATATTCTTAGTTCCATCTCTTAAGGTACAGAATACAAAATTTGGTTGGAGTCCAATGAATAGCATGGACGATACATGCAGTTAAACATTGGATATAACAGCGTGCGTAAAATCATGTTGGCAACAGTGCCATGCATGTATTGGCCAGAAATAATCTGAAATAATATGAACTATTGTTGTGCCAATTTTGAATGAAATCCATTAGTTAGTATAGAAGTTACATGCATTTTAAAATTGGACCTATCAGCAGGCTTAGAATCATGTTGGCAGCACTGACGTATATTAGTTACTCCAAAGTAATCTAGAATGCCAGGTACTATACGTGTGCAAAGTTTAGAGCTATTGGCTTGCATTCTTTCTGATATATTGATATTAGGGTAACAAAAATAGATACAGCATTTATTAACAGTTGGCAGCCCTGGTTGCTCTTAAGAATACGCATAGTCATAGCTGTTATGGTACACATAGCACATACGAAATTTGGTTGAAATCCAAATGATAGTATGGAAGTTACATGTATTTAAAGTTGGACCTCTCAGCAGGCTTAGAATCATGTTGGTAGCACTGACGTATATAAGTTACTCCAAATTAATATAGAATGTCATGTACTATACGTGTGCATAGTTTAAAGCTGTCGGCTCGCATACTTTCTCATATATAAAAGAAATTAAGAGCATTTTTTAACAGTTGGCAGCACTGGTGGTTCATAAGAATACGTTCAGTCATATCTGGTTATGTACACATACAACATACGAAATTTGGTTGAATTCCAGTTGATAGTGTAGAAGTTATATGCATATAAATATTGGACCTATCAGTAGGCTTATAATCATTTTGGCAACACTGCCATGTATGGCCTTCTGGAAATTAAACTGCAATATTATTATCTATAAGTAGGGACCGGAAAAATTCGCATTTGCGATAAATGCGATTTTTGTAATATGTGTTAAAACCATTTTTTAAATAGTTTTAAGGTGTTCTAAATTCAAAATGCGACAAAATGCGAAATTAGCACAAATGAAGAGCCCGGTGCAAGAACCAGACAGGTCCAAATTATAAAAATTTTCAGGAGACACAAAAAACTGAATAAAAAATTCAAATTTCGAACATTTAAATTTTTTCCATGTACAATTGCTAGAAGGAATAGTAACACACATACGTAAGTGAAAATGATATGGTTTTTGTTGTTAGAATCATCTCAATTTATATATGAAATATATAAAATTGCTGGAGCTGTCTTGTTTCTTGGCCCGGTAAAGTATGCTTAAAACGGAGGATGCAATAACCATTAATAGTTACCTGAGTTATCAATGTACCATACTTTATTATATAGCAGACTTGCTATGAAACTCAATATTTTTACATAGAGACAAGATTTACACACACCAAGGAAACTTAATCCACTGTAAGTTCATCATCATTCAGTAGCAACATCATTATCGATTGCATCTTCATTTTCAGTTGAAACTATCTGGTTGTAGAACCACAAACAGTCCGGTGGAACATACTTTGAAGCAATGTCTTTAATATCCTTTACCTTATTTGGATTGAGTTTTAAGACTCTGCGATGTAAAAGACATGATGCGTCTGGTAAGGAAAGAGTAGCTCCTGCTTTTTCCAAAACAAAGAAATCTCTTACTATAGCACTCGCATTGACACTACACACCAGTCCGTCGCTGTTGTATTCAACATATCTGTATTTTGATACTGCCAACGTTGAACCTTCACGAGCACTAACCTTTGTTTTGAATAAGGTTTTGAAGTGACTTGTATAGTCCAAAAATGTATTTTGTGTAACATCATGAACAATGAACTTGCGACTCACATTCTGTACTAGCACACGATACTCTTGTGGCAAATATAGTCTTTCTCGCTTTCGTTTTTCTTTCTCGATGACACCAAAGGTCCGGTCGCAGGGAAGGAAGCTGTGCCCAGGCTCTGGATACCGATGTATTATTTTCTCAAACCGTCCAAGTCCTTTCACAAGTGTATACAGAAAATGAAAAAGACCAATGTTCTTATTCTGTGCCGAACAGTTGTCCGAGAAAAGATACAAGATTGTGATGTCTTGACTTATCTCGGTTTGTATGAAATGATTATCATGCTAATCACTTCATTTTGACCCTTCCTACCAACAGATTCATCGTACATAAAACAGAATGATTTTCCGGTCTTTCCAGAATGTATACAAAAGTTGTATACCCACAACTGCCTTTTATAAAATATGTCCCCACTCGGTACTAATGGTAATGGCAGATTTTGTTCAAAATCAAAAGACAACACCTCAATGTTTCCACTTTCCTTAGCCTCCTTTGTCGTTTTTTGGATATCTTTGTAAAATTCCTCACTTTTCCGCTTGTGCAGCTCTAGTTCAATCTTGAGTTTGTTGACAGTAACAGGATCCTGTTCTCCTTTCATCTGATTGTCCAAACGGTCACATGTCTGGCATGTGTCACTTCTTGGAACTCCAAAGGATAGGTTGTGGTAGTCAGAAAAATGACGGCAATAAAAATCATATGACACTAATGGACGACACGTGTTACCTTTATGCATGTTTTCGTAGACAGTCGGTTCGTACTTTTCCAAATATAACCTATGCATTTTTGACAAATTTAATTCGGGTGAGAGATACTGTTTCTTTTCATTTCTTTCGCGGCTATAATGTGAGCTTTGTTTGGGGAAGCTATTAATATGGTCATCAATATTTTGTAGAATTTCGCCAGGTAGTTTGTTCGGCCTATTGTTGTGCTTTCCACGTTTGTCCACAGGAAATGGGCTTGCAGTTTGTAGGTTTCTGATTATTCGTTCAATCCTCGCTTTACCCACACCATGCAACGAACAGAAAGCCTTCTTGCAGACATGCATTTCAAATTCACCTTGCTTTATTCTATATTTGCATGAGAAAGCTCGATTTTGTCCAATGCCGGTTTTAGGCCTACGTCTTTGTATAGGAACAATACTTATTAATCCACCTAAATATATATCCTGTTTGTTTTTGTCCGCCGCTAAATTGAAGTGCTCTATTGTGTTAGTTTTAACATAGTCTGGCACTTTGGTAAAACATTTTGCTTTGCATTCACAGTCTGGCCCCGTGATACGTGCCTTTATAACAACATTAGATGGACTTACGTGTTGACAACCACTTGACCTCTGTTTTTTTAATACATTCCGCTTCCATGTTTCTTCTCTTCTGTGGCGTTTCTTTCCTTTAGCAGCAGGCGTGGTGGTGCTGTCTGCGATAACATTCGACGTACTCGGAACTGGATGGATGGAATCATGATCTTCATGATAAATACTGTCTGTGAGCTGTTCTTCACTGTCCATATTGAAGCTATTACATCAAAACACTGATTGAATTAACACAAAACTAATCTAACACAACAGAATAGTATAAGAACCACGTGTTCACCTTGTGCTGTCTCGATAGCAACTACCATGCGCAGCCAAGTAGCCGAACATTGAACTACAGTCGCTGCAAGAACCAGACAACTCCAGGAGCTGTATGGGATCTTGCCCCGGCAGAAACAGTCAAAACAAACCAGACAGTTCCTTTTCCATTGTAACTACGCACCAACTCAGTTGAGTTATCTGGTTCTTGGACCAGCAGATAGAGCATTTTTTTTATGATACCTTACAGCAAAAAAACGATTTTGACCAAAAAGTGGAGCTGTCTGGTTCTTGCACCGGGCTCTTCAAATATGCGATTTTGGTGCGAATTCTGCGAAAATTTGTTATTTTAGTGGCGAAAACCACATATTTCGGCGAAATCATGAGAAATACTGCAAATATGACGCATATCTTTTTCAACCGCTCTAATCGATATACCGTATTTGCTCGCGTATATCTCGCACCCCATGTTTTTAATTGAAATTTCAGGGGGAAAAAGTACTCGCATATATCTCGCATTCATTACTGACACAGTCATATAAGTGACCGTAATAACCTTCAGGTAGAAACACGTTCGATTTAGCGCGCCACAACAGTCGTCATTGTCCAAGAACTTACCCGAAGCGATACTAACAGGAAGAGCGAGCAACAACGAGTTGATCCGAACTTCGATACGAGCCGATTAAGGATCGAGGCGCCGCGTGCAAGCATACGGCGCTGCGTGAGTGTTAGCACGCTGTACATCGTTCGCCGCGTCTTCGGCCAAGATTGGCTAAATTTGCCGCCTTGAGACACGTTCGAATTAGCGATTAGCACGCCACAACAGTTGTGCAAGTAGGCCTACTGTTACATCGCAGAGAAACGCAGTTCAGTCTTCTCGAATCTCAATGATTTCGTCTTTACGCATTGCGTCGCATCAGAGCTCGGCCGCGTGCAAGCATACGGCGCAGCGTAAGTGTTAGCACGCTGTACATCGTTCGCCGCGTCTTCGGCCACGGTTGGCTAAATTCGCCACCTTGACACACGTTCGAATTAGCGATTAGCGCGCCACAACAGTTGCGCAAATAGGCCTACTGTTACATCGCAGGGAAACGCAGTTCAGTCTTCTCGAATCTCAATGATTTCGTCTTTACGCATTGCGTCGCATCAGAGCTCGGCCGTGTGCAAGCATACGGCGCAGCGTGAGTGTTAGTACGCTGTGCATCGTTCGCCGCGTCTTCGGCCACGGTTGGCTAAATTCGCCGCCTTGAGATACGTTCGAATTAGCGATTAGCGCGCCACAACAGTTGCGCAAGTAGGCCTACTGTTACATCGCAGGGAAACGCAGTTCAGTCTTCTCGAATCTCAATGATTTCGTCTTTACGCATTGCGTCGCATCAGAACTCGGCCGCGTGCAAGCATACGGCGCAGCGTGAGTGTTAGCACGCTGTACATTGTTCGCCGCGTCTTCGGCCACAGTTGGCTAAATGCAATTCAAACACAGATGAAAGAAAGTGAAAAATGTGATATCATGCTTGCATTAACTGCAGTTCAGACAGAGTTCAGCATATTTGTAAATACTGTTTTGTGGACCCCAACGAACAATGTTGATAGCGAGCGTGTGTTGTCCCATTACAACCCCGTGGTTACAGACAGACGGTACAATTTGAAAGAAAGCAATGCTGAACTACTGACAATGCTTTTGTTTGAGGACTATAACTGCACTTCATAACCATGAAGTCGTTAAAATAATATTACAATGTGATGATTTTTAACTTTGTAAATAGATGCTAATTTTGAAGAAAATAGATGCTAATTTTGAAACAAATAGATGCTAATTTTTCCGGTCCCTATCTATAAGTGTGCCGATTTTGAAATAGCTCCCATTCATACCTTCCAAGATATCCAACATGGAGCTCAAATTTCAATTGCAATTTTTCAGCAGTTGGTAGCAAGTGATATCATGCTTGCATTAACTGCAGTTCAGACAGAGTTCAGCATATTTGTAAATACTGTTTTGTGGACCCCAACGAACAATGTTGATATTTTCAAATATGGCCGTGAGATATTCAGGTATAGATCTTTACTCCTACCAAATTTTATTTCGATTGCTCCAGCCGTTTAGGAGTTGATAGGGGGGGACAGACACACAGAAGGGCAGACAGACACACATTTTCCCGGATCGATCTCATAAGACTACTTTTTCCTCATTTTTGCAAAATGTGAAAAGTAGGCTAAAAATTGTGTAGTCAGACATTTTCCAAATTAGGAAGACAAACCACTTTAAAACCTGCCATTGAAGGTCTAAAGCCCTTATGTCAAAAAGGTGATGGAAAATGAAATTTGTACGAGGAAAGAAAATAAAAGGTTGAAAGGAAACTTAAAGCAGTGTTCGTTCGTAGCGAGCCGCAACGACTGCAACTTAACGTGGGCTGCCCCGGATTTCACAAGTCCGCTCGCTTTTACTCGCACGGGCCGGAACGCACAAAACCTTCCATTAATATTACTCTTCATAAATTCGTTAACACACTGTACGTTTACAGTGGTCGTAGTTTCCGACAATCACGAATGAGAGCTTCAAAATGAGACCAAGTTGCCTGCTGTGCGTTTATCCTGGGCTGAGAAAACGTTACGTCAGAAAAAGTATAAGAACTTTTTATCGGGTAGTAGAAAAAAATTGAAACTTGATATTTGCACTACCAATACTTGTGCCTATCACATATAAAAATTTCTTTACCCTCAGCCAAGTAGTTTTCCATGTATATAGTTTTAAGTGAGCAGTTCCAAGAAAAGACGTCAAAAACACGGACAATTTTTCATACAACCACAAATAAATAAATAATTAATAAACTTGAAAATAATTGGCTTATATAGTCTAACGCAGAATTAAACAAGGAAAATATTGGTATAACTCGTTTTTCAATAGGTATGTTGGTTTGGTTGTAATTAAGGCCTAAACTCGAGTATCCATAGTAAAAATCCAATAGTAGACTCAAGCATAACGATGAAGTCGACAAGATCATTTGAAATGATAAATTAGTACATCAGCGGCTGGCACTCCAGAATGACTGCTCCATACTGCATGCAGGACCCATCCAACAACTAACATAGCCTTTCCTTCTCAAAACTCTCTCTTCAACTAAATAAATTTAGATTTTCCATGTGATGGACTAAATAGCTTTTTGTTTAATAAAATAGAGCAATAACAACAATAACACTTTTCAAAATGCCTATGCATGCCATGTACAGTATAATTCACGAGTGCAACATTTAAAAAGATCATCATCATCTTCTTTGCATTTTCCTATTTATGTTGGGTCTGACTTCTTGCAATGATTCCTCCACTTCAATCGATCCATAGCGTCCCGAGGGCGGAGTTTAGTGAGCCGCATGCCATCTCTCACCCTATCCAGCCAGTGTGCGAGGTCGCCGACCCTCCACGTTCAGTTGAAGGGCAGTCTTTGCAACCGAGGCTTCACTGCTACGGAGCACATGTCCATACCACCGCAGACGTGATTCACGCATTTTCTCGTGATTGGAGCAACCTTGAAATCCTTCCACACAGCATCATTCCTAATATGGTTCAGTCGAATCAAGCCAGTAGACCACCGCAACATCTTCATTTCCATTGCGTGAAGCACCTGTTCGTGCTTCGATATTGTAGGCCAGCATTCAGATCCATAAAGGGCCACCGGTCTAATCACTGTGCGATATACTTTAGATTTTAAATGCAATGGAATTTTCTTATCACATAGGACTCCAGTAACTTGGCACCATTTCATCCATGCGGCAGCGACTCTTGTTTAGACATCAGGAATCGTGCTGCAGTCTAAGGTGATGCATGACCCAAGGTATTTGAATTGGGTCACTATATTAAGTTGAATCTCACCCACAGTGATCGTGCCATCAGTTTGTTCACCGCATTCCAGGTACTCTGTCATCTTCAGATTTAATTTCATCTCAAATTCTTCAAGACGCATCTTCCACTCTTGTACTTGCTGAGGAGTATGGTACAGAAGACTAGGAGGGATAGAGTGAGAAATGAAGACATTCGGATGGAAGTGAATGTACAGAAGCTGAATGATAAGCAGGAGCAGAACAGATTGAGATGGTTCGGACATGTGAAAGGCGAAGAAAGTCCCATCTGACCAGGTGGTCTGCTTCTAAGCTTGCTCATGGCCCTCCATATTGTCCATCCTGGGTTGTAATCAGGTTGTAGGGCCTCCGATGGGTTCATCCAGTGCGTACCATGGCCTAACATACATCTAATCTTGGCACAGCCAAGACTTCCACGGTCATCAGAAAACCCCTCAGGAATTTCATTTCGGCTACCTGTATTCTTTCATCTCTCCTGGTCATCGGCAAGGTTTCTGCTCCGTATGTTGGTAAATAATAGGTCTTACATTTCCCTACTGGCTAAAGGGTACAAGGGCCTATATCTAATAATGATGATAAGGGCAGAGGTGGGGTTTTGACAAGGACAAATTGCAGGATAAGGTCTAATGGACATATGTCCAATAACGAATGGGTTCATTGCTAGAGGGCAGTACCGTTTCCCACAACAGCAGTGCATTCTCCCAGAGAGGTGCCTGATTCATCCCGGAGCGGACTTATGTAGTGTAGTGTAGTGCAGAGCTGTGGGCAATGGCCCATTATTCCAATCGGAATAAGCCTGACATGTTCTTTAAATATGTACAGGCAAATAGGAACGGGTGGGAGGTTATATGACATTACCGGGAATAGTATCCCTGGTCAATGGGTCAGACGAGGAAGTCCAGTTGTATAGCCCATTGGGTCAATGAAACTTAACCCTTTTAGATATCTACCTGTGCAGGCACCTGAAATTTGTTGTCCCGTGCTGGTCAAAACAATAAGGACACTTCCTAAAAACGGAAAAATTTTTATTCTTAAGTCATTTATTCCATTTCAAAATTAATCAGTGATCAATTCACATACATTACAATGTTAACCACCTTTGGCTTTCCTGCATGCTGAAACACGCTGCACCATAGAGTCAATAAGGCTGAGGCTGAGTCCGCAATTGCTTCCTCTTACTTGTGCCGAGCTCCTCTCCGTCTTCTTTCCTGTCGACCTCTCTTGGCCAACTCTTGATCTCTTCCGACCCCGACGGTATTAGGGTATCCGAGGCCTAGGGAGTCTCTTCCTACCTACAATTTGCCACTTTATTTCATCTGGAACACTTTGACAACCAATTTTGTTTCAACAATTTCCTGAACTCGACGAAGTATGCACTTATCCTCAAAAATATCACAAGTTGCTCAGAGAACAAACCAATCAGCTGTTCCCAAACATCATTTCCTGCCTAAACAGACGTTTATCAAGTAGGCTGTGATAACATTTGAGCGCTGGTGCTAAACATAAAATTTTAAAAAGACCATTAAAAATTCGGACTTTTACTGAAAATTTCAAATAATTCAAGAGAAATATATCACTCTCTCACTCATCCTCACATTTTTACTCAATAATCTTACACTACACGTTTGATAGGTCTTTATGAGGTTTATAGATATGCCAAATTTCAAATGTTTACGTACCCCCGTTTTCTCTTAGGATGGGGGTTTCCGTGCACACGAGTGTTAATTTTTGTGCCATACGGTACTTAAAAATTGCCAATAGCTTTCGTATTTTTCAACCAAAATCCATGTGTTTCACTAAACGCCTGCTCATTCTCTGTAGGTTGTATTAATTACGAAAATAGGGCATTAGCAATACATTGAAGGCAAGTGGCAAAAGTTACTTTATGGGTGGTGTCCTCATTGTTTTGACCAGCACTTTACACGCAGAGCCCATCCTGGCAGACACTGGAATAATGCACTCATGCTGCCTGTGAAAACTTCTGAACTATGGTACATGTCTTGCTTATGCTTTGAATCGAGGCTCGGAGCGACAGCAATACCTCAAAGTAGAAGAGTTGAAAGAAATTGTTCTTATTCTGCCTCTTCCACTTCAGCATGCCCTTACACATTGGTGAATTTAGCTCGAAGCTGTTGTATAGTACTACAGTAAAATTATGATTCCTTGAAGATTGTTCAAGAATTTGATCCTTTTGATTAGTTTTATATCAGGCTTGTGCAAAATTAGTTTACTTCTGCCAGCTTGGTCGGAAACCTCGCTTTCACTAAGCACTACACTAAACATTGTGTGTGATTTAAAGTGAAGGAAGGGTGATCTACCAACAAAATTGCTGCGAAACTGAAAGAGTGCAGTTATCTAAAGCAGGTTACCGGTACTTTATGCTTTGAGAGATGAGTGACTTTCTTTGTGGACATGGCACAAAATTTGAGGATTCTGAGCTGCAGCTTTCTCCCAAGGATATAACCTGTTTCATAAACATCTCTGAGGTTTAGATTGCACAAAAACTGTCAGTTCTGTGGCTTAAAACTACTTAACACACACACAGAACTACAAGCTTGCTTGACAGGCACAGGAACTAACAGCTAAACAAACAACCACTTCATACATTCCACATTTATTAGTAATGGCATACCTCTATTTATCCCCAACCATGTATATTTCTAATAATGGTATAAGGTTGATACGGTATATAAAAGTTAGTCTATAAAAGAAGCACACTAAAAATTTCCTGTTTGACCTAATGAAGAGTACAAGCTTATTGGTTTAGTTTATGTTGCCTACACTAACCAGTGTATTCTCACATTGGGCAATGCATTCAGCAGAAACCTGTGTAAATAGAATAGACCAGCTCACGATCAGGAACGTTTTTGCAATGTCCTGTGATGTCCTGTTGCATAAAAAAATGTTTCTAATTAAATGTTTCCTAACTACGAAGCTTTTCTTAAACGTTTAGTTTTCTTTTTAAATCTTGACTCTCTAAACGATTATGCATTTAAGTCATCAAATGTTTCTGTCAACTGACATTTTGATTGATTCAGAGGGAAGTGTTACAAAGGTTTACGAGTTCACAAGTCCAGTGCGAGGAATAAATGCACAGTCGATCAGTATACTGGTATTTGAGTATTTAATACCACTATACAGTATGAGAATTACAAGTATACCGTTCAGGCTTAAAAGCTGATCAAAGGAAAATTGTTTATTTTACCAATAAACTGTCAAGCACAAAATATCATTACGGTGAGTTTATTGAATTACGAATTTATGAAATACATTAAAAGCTGAAATACAAATTTAAGCAAAAACTGGTATATTAATATATACATTGAATAATCTTTAAAATCATAAACTGTTTCCAGAAAACGTTTAATTAGCAAATGATTTGTTAAAAAATGCCTAAACGTTTCTCAAGAAAAAGTTTATTTAATTAAATGTTTTATGAAACACGGTTAGTAAGAAAACGTTTAATAGGGAGCACTATAGTAAAGCCATCGTTACTTCTGACTTGACGTTTCAGTGCTACCAGTCGTTCGCTAAATCGCGACATAACTCGATTTGTCTTGATATATCAATTTGAATGGATGCCTGTGATTGGCTAGTTAAAAGTGATTTCATTTCTGACCGATAGATAGCTCTAGCGTAGGACTGAAACGTCAAGTCAGAAGTAACGATGGCTTTGCTATAAATATAACCAATAACAGGGCACTCAACATTTTTGCCACATACATTTTAGCTGATAAATTATAAATTCAAAAGATAAATACTTGGTTATTTTACCATTATTGGGGAGTGAAGGTTTGCTGCAGATCTGGTCAAATGTGGCGAACGCTATTTTAATGGCTGGAACATCAAGATTATCTGACCCACGATTTGGTGATAAAGGGTTTGATTTCAATCAACCGCCAGTCTTATGTGCTGTTTGATGGTTCAAAGTGGTTATAACATTAGGGCCTACTCTTGTTCCCACGTTCCACCATCCAGTGTGAGACTAAGTGAGGCGTACCAATAACATTGACAACTCTGCAGCTAAACAAATATACCATTGACAATATATCAGTCCCAGAAATAGTTTATCAAGTTAATATTCTGTTACTGTTCTAATTACTCCATACTTAAAATATAGGGTGCAGAGTTTCAGTTCATGATCATTTCCAACACACGTGATTAATTAATTCTGAATGAGACATCACTCATTTCCGTTACACTTTCATTTTGATTTTCATACCTTATGTCATCTTCTGGGGGATATTAACAATATCTTTAAGATATATACAAAAATCCTAGCATCAAAACTGGAAACATTAGCGAATATTCCTGAATGCCACTTTGATTTCATATGCGGTTGAAACACAACACAAGCGGTCAGATACCTACTGGAAGAAATAGAAGAAGCTCCAAGGCACCCGAACGGAAAATACTCCACTGTCTTTATTGACTATATGAAGGCGTTTGACCTAAACAGGGAAATATTGATGACAAAGTTGAAAGATATGATAGGGATAACACATCCACCTGTCAGAGCAATTGAAAACATATTAACAGTCAATGTTCTACAGATTTAGGATACAGTCGGCGTATCAGACACGTTCGAACAAACAAATGGAGTCCTGCACGGGGATCCAATGAGCCCTTTGTTGTTCAACATCGCTACAGACATGCTTCAGCACATATCGGAGACGAAACTTATCGGATACGAAACTTATCGTATACGTGGACAAAATTGTATTGGGATCATCCAATAGAAATGACCTGCAAGGAACCCTGGGTAGGCTACTGGAAATCGCCTCACCATTACTTTAGAGAAGACCGTCCAAATGACATACCGGAAAGGGGGAAAATTGCAGGTAGTGACTTCCTTACTCTTAATGGAGAACATCTGAAAATTGTCAATTAATTTAGGTATCTTGGAATTACCCTGCAAACTGCCATATTCAAAAAAGAACTGCAGCAGCCACACGAGCTATCTTAGCCATAAAGAACCTTTCAGCTCTGTCCCTAGTTACAGCAATGAGACTTCTTAACACCGCCATATCCCTTATAGTAACGTACGGATTAGAACTGATTTGGAAATGTCTAAAACTCAGGGACTTTGAAAAAATAGAATGGGTTAAAGCCCACTTCCTCAAAAATGCACTGAGAGTGGGAAAAGCACCACCAACAAGAATGGTCTACAGACTAGCAACAGAGACCTTCTACGCAAAGGACCTGAGGAAGATTTGGACTTCTACGCTACAAGCGCCACGGTGGAGAGGAATTGGATGAAGGAAAATCAGGAACTGAGACATGTCTTGACGAGATATGCCATCCACGATTTTCATCAGAGAATATGTGCAACTAAATTGTATCACAATCCAAGTGAAAATTGTGTATGTGAGCTATGTAACCAAGAATGCGACAAATACAGTACCACCTAACAAAGTGATCCAAAAGAACAATATCATTAACCGAGTACAGTAAGTTGTAATCTCGGTGGTGCTCCAGAGTAAGTGAACCTTTCTATAAAAATTTGTAACATGGTGGCCACTCAAATCGGTCAACGATTTTCCAGGAATTTTCCAAACTTAAAAATAAGCGCGAGTCCCGGGAGGGGGGGGGGGTTATCGGTTGCCTACTTCAAGACCAAAATAAAGCAGTTGTGTTTGGTTTACTCATACAGATGGAGACAAAAATTAGTGGTGATTGAGTTACTGATACGCAAGCCTACACACAAAAGACTTAATTGTTGTTTTAAAAAAGCCTCTGCGACTCAAATATTCACTTAAAAAAAAGAGAAAGGAATGCCACCTGCAATTTTACTGCGGTGAAGTTGTCTATACACAATATGTGTTGCAAAAATACTATCGCGTGTTCTCCCACACAGAAACAGGTACAGGTAGCCTGAGGAAATTTCTTTCGTTAACCACAGAGTGCTTACCCAAAACCGCAGCGGGAGTATGATTTAAGATGGAAAGATTTTTATAATTAATTAACAGTGGCTATTTTCCAGGAGTTTTCAAATTTTTCATCATTTTCCAAGACTTTTCCAGACCTAATAAAAATCCAGGAGTTTTCCAGGAGTAGTGGCCACCATGTTGTAAGTACGGAAATTACCTGAATTAATAGTTGGGAGAATATCTGGAGAAGATGTAGTATTAGATGTTCACTCACCTGCTGTCATAGACCCACCCAGCCATCCCAAATAGGATCACTACTCATATAGTTGAAATTGCAGCTCTGAGAGCCATCTGGCATCTTTCTTGAGGAGTCAGTAATGCCAACCCCAAGCATTCGGTACTATATCGCATCCGGCAGACCAATTTTTTCGTCCAGGCTAATGGTGGTTAGGTAGCGCGGCCCAAATATATAACAACCTTGGATTTTGTCACGCATCAATAATCTTTATCCAGGCCAATGGTTTGCCTTTTATTTCATTATTCACATGTCGTGTGGTGAATTTTGTATCGGACATGTTGGCAACGTGTCACGTGTGGTGTCACAAGAGGTATAAAAAAACGTGCCGCTAGTGAAATGAACAAGATCAAAAATGTTTTATTTACGTAAAAAAAACTATCATTTCCGGTGCAATCAGTGGCAATTGCAACTCCCAGAAAGGTATGTAAATCATAAATGATATATTTTCAATAATATACCTTGTGAAAAGATACGAAAAGGGAGGATGCACTACTCTGGATCATTAATGTAATTTCTTTCTTTTTGACCTTACAACTGTAATAAATTCTTTAAAAAGGTATTTTGGCTAATTTCAGTACTTAAGGAAATTTTACTGTACGAGTGATGTCTTATTCAGTGTTACTAATGATTCTTGGCTGAAATTAGTATTTTTATAGTCTACTTGTGCTTGCTAAAGAATCGACTGCTCAACTCTGCAATACAGTTAACAAGTTCCCTGACAAAGAAACCGACAACAGAGTGATAGGACTTGACACACCCTGGTTTGTACCCAGACATTGAAAATTTTCAGTGTTGCCAAAGCAATCTATTATTAGAAGCTTTTCAGTTGGTCAACAGCTTGTGTTGACCAACTGAAAACCTTCTAACAATGGAGTCTATGGACAATACATAAGACTCCATTGGTCTTCATCCTACATCAAGGGTGAGTACCGGTAGCCTACTACTTCATGTCTTGTGATTAACATTACCACAACCATTAAAATACCCTTGATAATTATTTTTGAGAAGGCAACAAGTTTTGCAGTGATCACAAAGTTTTTTATCTGCATTGCGGAGTTATTGAGCCCAATAACTACCTTAATTAACTGATTGAATTGAGGGGGTAAGATCAGTCAAATAAATGCTCGTCGTAGACAACGGCATCTCTCTTGTCCTTGTGGCTTCCCTTCTGAGAATGGCTTGCAGCAATTGTAGACCATGTGGCAGATGAAGTTGCATCATTGATGGGCTGGATGACAGGCTGTCTTCGTGCTAGTGACACTTTCAGCTGAATGCCTGCCACCATGCTGCCATCTATCTCGCTTATGGCTCGGTCTGCAGACTCCATTTTCTCAAAAGTAACAAAGCCCCGATTCTTTTCAATTTCCATTGTAACATTTACAATAGTTCCACAGGTTTGGAATGTTCTATGAAGGAAATCTTCAGTTATGTTATGTCCAGAAACAAATATAGTATTTCCTTGCCTAGGCTTCTCTGGACGACCATCTCTCTTTTCAGTACCCGTAATTCCTCTTTCTTCACGGTCTCTAGCAGATACAAAGCTATCATATAAATTCTTTACTTTTGGTCTATTTTCAGGCTCTGCATCTTCTGGATGAGTGGCAGAAAAAGGTTGGTAACCACTAACAGTTCGATCAGCACCAGACAGTTTGCGTTCAAGACCTCTTGGTCTCTTAAATCCTCCTTGCTCAGATCTGTTCGGAGGCTTTGTTATAGCTGTTATTGCCCCTGATTTCAGCAATTTCTTTGCAACTTCTCTGGCATCACGAGCTTCAGCTGGTCGCTTTGGAGTCTGCGGAATTCTTTCTGGTTCTGGTCGCGGTGCTTTTAAGGCAAGAACAGCTTTTTTCTTCTTTTTCAATTTGGCATATTTCGCTTGTAGCATCAGCTCCTCTTCTGTGAGGTTGGTAGGGAAATGTAAGTACACCATGTTTTACCTAAAAGAATTAACCTCGTTTAGACCTAAATCAGTCAAAAAATTATTACAATATCAGAAAATGATTAATGTTATGTACGCATGTATAAAAGTGACACGTACAAATTATTTTCAAAACAAACAAGTTTCGTGGCGATACAGTTCATGCGAGATACACAAACATTTTCGGTACACAGTCATAATTGTTACTTGCCTGGAACTTCAGTAAGCATCAATTATGATGTGGTGTACCGAAATTTTTAGCGTGCACAGACACAATAAGTGGGCAATCACTGAGACCACACCACTAGAACATTTTGTCAAACCGCAAGAAGGATTTTATCCGAAATACATACTTTGACTGAGTTTTCGTTGCAATTCTTGGCAGTCTCGCGAACCACATCACACTCATCACACTCTTTCGTTTGCAGACAAATGAGATGTTGGAAGAAGCATAAACTTGTTAGAAGTAATCATAAACAACCTTTATACAAAGTTTTCTTCCGCTCCTTATTTCTGCAGCTTTCAATAGTGTTGTTGTTGTTGTTTGGGTTGCGTTGCTGGACACAGAAGCCGCTTCGCCCATAATATCCGGCTGGGAATAGACTAGACAGTAGCCATCGCATTAAAATGCCGCAGCAAACGTTGGTCCATATGCTCAAAAACCCCTAATCTCTTGGACTTCGTTTGTCACATTGAAACTGATGTTCACATTCCTCTTCACTATCGGAGCTGATCTTTAGCATTGATGTCTAAATTTATATAGTTATCGCACACGCCAAATATGAGGAATAACAGAAACAAGATCTATACGTATACATGGGTGACCACAAGCCTAAAAACCACACCCAGGAGCACCAGAACAAATAACGGGAAGGACCCTCTAGGAGCCCACCTATGATTTTACAATTGAAATGGAAGGTGATCCAAATATGACATAATGGCATCCACCAATGGAACTGTAGGACTATGTACAAGTGACGCGATGTTTAAAGGCAAGGGATAAAATAAGTCGCCTCAATTTCTCCAGCATAATGTCTCGCTGCGGATTGAAGGTTTTACACTGAAACAATATGTGATGTAATGTACCTCGTGCCCTACCACATACACACCTATCATTGTCCCTGAGATGCATGCGCTCCAAAGCTACTGGTGTAAGAGCGTGCTGGAACCGCATTCGAATGATGGTAATAATATGACGCCGCGAATATTTTTCGACCCGGAACCAAGGCTCTGTAGTTACGGATGGTTTTATTAAGAAAAAAAAAATTTGCTTTACATTTTGCTATCTCGGTCCATTCATTTTGTCAAGCACTAACGACTCGCTGATGAATTATCGGTACTATATCCGGATACGGTATCCCGATATTATAAACTGTTCCCTGACCGCATGCCGCATTCTTTGCCCAGAGATCTACTGTTTCGTTTCCCGCTATATGACAATGCCCAGGAATCCACATGATAACCACGTCTTGTCCTGTGAGTGTGAATGTATGGAAATATTGCACTATTTGGTAAAGATACCAATTATTTGAGTGCAGAAAATGAGGTAAGGCATTAATAACACTCAAAGAATCCGTGCATATTAGCACGTGATGTAAACGATGGGCATGAATATAGTGACAAGCCTGGCGTATAGCAAAGAGTTCAGCTGTAAAGATTGTAAGATGAGGGGGGAGGCAATAAGTGCGACTAACCTGTAAGTCAGGAGAGTAAAAAGCCGACCCCACGCGATCCGGTCGAACCATCTTTGAACCATCCGTATAAAAAATCGTATAATTGGAATACAAATCCTGAATCTCTCGAAATGCACTAGAAATTATATTCGGATGATGCTTGAACATTTGAAATAGCAATGGAAAGGAATTATGCAGAATCTTAGGTTGGGTATGCAAAACCCTGTATGGGATTGTATATGGAAGTGCTAAACGGGTTTGTAACACATCCTTCCTGAAGGGTTGTAAAATCTCATAAGCCATGACAAGTGCCGGTTTATGTGAGCGATCTAAACGATTTTGTGCGTAATATTCCGTCAGAAGTTGTAATTTAGAGATAATCGGATACGCCACTAACGACAATTTGTAGGCTAAATATTTGCCCGCTATAAATGTGCGTCGATGTGATAAAGGTAACTCACCGGCTTCCACCAACAATGCACTCGTGGGGGTGGAGGCCAATGCCCCAAGAATTATGCGGATGGCTTTATATTGTAGTCTATCTAACATTAACAAGCGACTGTTCGCCATTAGATCGTAAAAGAAACTGCCGTAATCTAATGGTGAACGAATAATGTTCTTGTACACTGTCAATAATAATGCGGGGTCCGCACCCCAACGACGCCTTGTCAAAGCTCGAAGGACCTGTAACCGTTTTTCGATTTTAACTTCAAGATATTGTACCTGCCGTGTCCACCGGAGTTTATCGTCAATATAAATGCCTAAATATTTGATATTGCGCACAAAATCTATGGTACCCTGTCGAAATAAAATAGGGGTCTGATCGTACCGCCGTTGATGCGTGATAATTATAGCAGAGTTCTTACTCGGAGATGTTTCCAAGCCATGATTACTTAGCCATTCATGGGCTAGAGTTAATGCAAGATATAAATCTGTTCGACATTGATGTAAAGTGTCACGGGAACAATAAATCATAAAATCATCCGCATATTGTATGATACGGGCATAAGGCAAAATCACTGCTTATAATTGTTGAGTATAAATGGAAAACAGAGACCCACTAAGTATGTCCCCTTGCGGCAAGCCCTGAGACGTCTGACGGTGGTCCAGCATCCCCTCGGGGGTACGTAATATGAGACGCCGATGAGTTAAAAAATTGTGAACAATACAAAGAAATGGAGAGGGGAACTGAAGCTCCTGCAGTTTCCGTTGTAAAATCATGGGATCTACGGCATCGTACGCCCCCTTAATATCCAGACAAACAGCAATAGTATGATGTTTGCGTCCTTTAGCTAATAACACATCAGTTAAGAAAATCGAAATAGCATCTACAGTACTGCTACGTTTACAAAATGCGAATTGATACTTAGAGAATAAGTTGTAATATTCCATACACCATTGCAAACGTTGCAATAGTACTTTTTGAAATATCTTCCTCACACAGGAGCCTAAATTGATCCCACGATAATTCTGAGGGTCACGTGCGTCCTTTGAGATTTTTAAGATAGGCAGTACCTCAAAGATATTCCACTCAGTGGGAAACGTGCCAAAACGTAATACTTCATTATATACAGAAATAAGCATCTCCAGTGCCTTGTCGGGAAGATAGGCAACCATCTGATATGTTATGGAATCTACACCAGGACTTGTCGATTTCGTACCTTGCAGGGCAGATTGAATTTCCACGTGCGTTATTGGTTGCAGTAAAACATGGAAATGATCTGAAGCTGTATAAGACGGAAGCGGGCCCTTATTGATAACTGTATCTGGCGTGAGATTTATATAAAATTCTTGAAAACCCTGCCGGCTAAGTCCTGTAGGCGGCCCCATACAACAAGTATTGGACACACTTTTGATGGTAGACCATAACTTAGTTAAAGAGGTTGTGGCATTTAATGAGCTGATGTGATTCTTCCATGCGTCGCGTCTCTTTTCATTAAATATTCGTTGGATCGTGGCTGTGACGCGCTTATACAAGATATAATTGTCATGTGTACCATGTTTCCGATATTTTCGTAAACACGCCTTCCGTCTTTTTACTAGTAAGGTGCACTCTGCATCCCACCACTGTATAGTCCCAGGGCGTTGGAACCTACTATACGGAATTGGACGCTTCGGGTGATAACAATCCAAATATTGCTGAATAAGGTGATACAAAAGAGAGTATTTCTGACGTGGGAGGGGTGGGATGCGGCCCAGATTATCCTGAATGAATGTCTGAAAGAGGTCGAAATCAAAGTATTTTAAGGAACGAGTTATTTTAGTGCCCCGGTGTATCGATGGTGCTACCCCAGTGCGATCATAAAAAAATTAAAATAGGGAAGTGATCACTCTGATGCGTGTCCCCGATCGTGCTCCAATCTAATTTATGCGATAAGTCCGGGGTAGTGAGAGTTAAATCCACCACACTTTCTGGACTGCCCGGGGGTGTCAATCGCGTAGGAGAACCGTCATTTAACACAGTTAAGGAAAATGTGGAAATCGCATGAGCAATATGTCTTTCCTTTGGCATTGGTTCGTTCACTGCCCTAGAGTCCATGGTGTGCATTAAAATCTCCTAGAATCAAATGTTTAGATCTTTGAGACACACATTTAAAATACATGTGCCACTGTTGTTGCGTGCCCTGAACACGTGGTGGGCAATAGATATGACTGACATATATATCTCCCACCCGAAAAAAATGATGATAACAAAAAGGGAGTTGATAAGGCAAAGACAGCGGAGTTATTTGTAAATCCGTTTTACAGAGCGTTATTAAGCCTCCGTATCCCGGAACATCTTCACGAAAGAGCGTATAATTGGGAATTTGAAAACGATAATGTGGGTATAGCCACGTTTCTTGGATAAATACGATCTCAGGGTGATATGTCGATATTAAATGAAGCAATTCATGCTTCTTATTTACCACACTCCGACAGTTCCATTGCAGCAGCCAAATCCTTCACCTATGAACGACATGAGATGAAGAAAGAGACTAAACGAATACAACCCAAAAAAGAAAAGGAAAGAAACTATTGACAAACTGCACCAGTGCCCCGTGGTAGTGGTTTTTCGAGGGGTGGAAGTAATGGCAGTATTTTATCTAATAACTTTTTAACACAGTGCGCCCACTGTGCATTGTGGCCTAAAATATCCATGAGTTCTGTAAATTCGTCGAGGATGATTTGAGTAGGAGCAGACTTATCGGGCCCCGAATCGGGCTCCAGTCGCCGGACACCGGATGTGCCCGGTTCGCTGGGCTTCTCAAGTGGTGATATCCGTTCCACGGTTGGTTTTTTTATCAGTTGCAGATATGCCGACCTATCATATCCCAAGGGTGTAATCAATTTCGGAGCCGGATGTACCAACTCTGTAAATTTACGCTTGCGCGGAGGATCAAATCGTTGCCCACTAGATGAAGCTGCCAAAGGGGGGAATTGTTGGGGGAGTGCTAAAGGGTGAAAAGGGGTACTTGTCTGGCGTTTCACAATTTCATTGTATGATTTGTTTTCAGTACACATCAGCCTCTTTATCTCCATTTGCTGCTGATGCACCTCACAGCGCACCGCCCCTGCCATATGATTGCCTTGACAATTAACGCACTTGAATATCACTTCTTTGCAGTCACTCGTTAAATGCTCCTGCGCACATTGTACACATCTAGGGCCCCGAGCCCGACAGTGAAGTTGCACATGCCCGTACCTCTGGCACTTCTGACATCGAAGAGGTGAAAAAATGTACAAACTGGTATTCAGAAAGGTGTAAGGCAAGGCTGCAACTTATCACCCATACTTTTCAATCTTTACATTGAACAAGCAATGAAGGAAATTAGAGAAAAATTTAAAGTGGGAGTGAAGATTCAAGGAGAAATAATTTCAACTCTGAGATTTGCTGATGACATCGTCATCTTGGCCGACAAGCCTGAGGATTTGAATGATTTTTTGAATGGTATGGACTCCGTCTTACGGAAAGAATTCATGATGAAAATTAATAAATGTAAAACAAAAATACTGGAATGCAGCCGAAATAAATCAGAAACCTCTACGGAGATCAAATTGGCAGGTGAAAAGCTGAAGGAAGTAGGAGACTTCTGTTACTTAGGAAGCTGAATAACCAGTGATGGACGAAGCAAAGAGGATATAAAAAGTAGGTTGGCTCAGGCAAAGAAAGCATTTCTACAAAAAAGGAATCTGCTGACATCGAATATAGATTTAGGAATTAGGAAGTCATTTTTGAAAGCCTTTGTCTGGAGCGTGGCGCTCTATGGAAGTGAAACTTGGACTATTGTTGCAGCAGAAAAGAGAAGAATTGAAGCATTTGAAATGTGATGTTACAGGAGAATGATGAAGATCAGATGGGTAGATAGGGTTACAAACAAAGAGGTATTAAGACGAGTGGGAGAGGAGAGATGTTTCTGGCGACTGCTAATGAAGAGAAGAGATAGGTTGGTAGGACACATATTAAGACACCCAGGAATAGCAAGCTTAGTTATGGAAGGAAGGGTCGAGGACAAGAACTGTAGGGGTAGACCAAGGTTAGAATATATTACAGGCCGGACGTTTGTTTTAGACGATTGCCCTTGACCTTGAAGCCTGCGGGTGAGCCTGTACACAGTCACTCTCTCGCCCTATCGCTTCACATTTGTCACCACCGATCTGATGTAATGGAATTCCTGACTTGAGCACGTGACGACACCGACTTGCTGACAGTACAGTCAACGTCGAAGTATTGTGTGACGTGGAAGTACACGTTACGTAGTTACGAACAGAACGTCATTATATTTGCCGATGACTGTACTTCAGGAAGAGTTCAGACAGCTTTGTCAATCATCGGACCGTTTGGGGCAGCTGATAACAACTCAGGTGCTGTAGTAACTCGTCTCCAGGCTTCCCATTAAGATTTTTCACTCGTCTAAAACAAACGTCCGGCCTGTAAACAGATTGCCTCGGATGTAGGGTGACGGAGCTATGTAGAGATGAAACGATTAGCTCAGGACAGGGATACATTGAGAGCTGCATCAAACCAGTCAAAAGACTGAAGACTCAAACTACAACTTCTAAAAGAACATTGAAGATGCTGACATGAGTCGGCAAGTTTTGAGTTTCGAAAAAAAAAAACACGGTGCCAGTTGCTATTTTTTCCGATTTTCCATCTACGGTTTTAGTACGAAAAAACGTTGTAAGCGAACGATAGGTACGGGAGAGTCAATGAAACGCATTAGTTCCTCCTGCGTAAAGGAGGTATCTACCCCCCGAATGAGTCCCACTCGTTGTATGCTTGACGATGGAATAAAGGCCATTAGATTTCTATCCTTTAACACCGGATGTTCCAAAAATGAATTGGCATCTCGAAGTGACTTAAATTGAATTTGAACCCGATTGCGCCCTTTTCGTTGGATTTCTTGAATTCCTGAGATTTTACGTTCATAAAACAAACGTCCCAAAGCCATTGGATGCAAATGTCCAATCGCTTGAGGCTCAACGCCTTGAACGAAAACTATATACGATCCCGTATGATTTGAGAAGTAGCGATAGTCACTGGGAGGGGTACGAGGTTGTACAGGGGTTTGGACCACAGGAGTAGCCCGAACTTCCGACATTGTAGTGTTCTCATGTTCATCCACAATATTCATTGATTCAATGTTGGCGTAACCAGCAATAATAACCGCCGATGAATTATCCGGTGGGAGGCCTATTTGACCTCCCCCACTCTTCTCCGACATTGCGGCGAAGAATTTCCGAATGTATAGTACTTACATAAATCGTCACCAAGACAAGGAAATAAAGACGAAACAACACACTTAAATATGGATAGCAAATCGCACACCACACCGCTCACCGCACACACAAACACCAGACGAAAGCGACGGATATGTTACTGCGTTCACAGCGGACGAGCGACTCCGACTTTCAATAGTGATGTGCGTGAGTGACGCTTGGAGTCGCGAGAATCGAGTCTAGCGGTTCCGAGTCTGGACGAGTAACTCGTGCGAAGGACTCGATTCTCCACGGTGATGTCACGTCCAAGACCTTCTATAATACTCAGACCTTAATGCATGTATCGAAAGTGTGAAAATGGCGTATGCCGAAGCCCGACATTTTGGGCCGATTGCAGAGACGGTATTCAGACGCTGTTTAAGGTTAAACAATTTCTAAATATGGCTTCCGCATTGCGAAGACGTTATTTATCACTTAGACATCGTCTAAAGTCGGCGTTTAAGGATCCATGTTTAAACACTGCCGAGAACACTATTTAACCCCAAATGTAGGAGCGAATCTCAGCCGGTGGTTGTTTACTATGGAGCATGTAAATTATATCGCTATGTTGAGACGGTTCACGAGAGAGTTGTTAATCAGACGGCCTCCTGTACGTCGGATGCTGCGAGATCGGAGCAATCCTATTGAAATGTACGGAGATGCACAGTTTAAAATAAGATTTCGCTTTCTAAAAGAAACTGTGAGGGACTTGTTGCGTGACGTGGGAGATTTTCTCGAGCACGACACCAGGGGTTGCCCATTACCTGTCACCCTGCAGCTCCTTCTGACTTGACGATTTTTGGCAACCGGTGCATTTTATACTATGGATGGCGATACTATAAATGTCAACGCAGCGACTGTGTGCCGGACAGTAGATCGTGTTGTGACTGCCATGAATAGTTTGAGGAGGAGATTTATCAACTTCCCTAATGATGAGTTACCCATTATCAGGAATGATTTCGCTGTCCTATCCAGGTAAATAATTGTTCTTTCCGTGGATTGTTAACTATCAGCTCTCCTTGATAACGTGTATAGACTATATATATATATAATGCGAACTCCAGTGTTATCTCTTACACTGTGGAACGTGATTATTTTATTATTTCTAGGGCTAACTTCCCCGGAATAATAGGTGCTATTGACTGTACCCATATCAGAATAACTTGTCCCGATCGTGAGAGAGCTGTCACGTACATAAATCGGAAGGGATTCTATTCTATTAACTGCCAAGTAAGTACACACAACACTACTACACAGTAGTTCTTTTTCCGTTGTCGCTATTATTTGTACTCACCCTACGACAACAATATAATCAAAACTACATTCCATTAATTATATGGCATGCACAACAGTGAATAAAAAATACGGATTAACGAGTTCATGTTAACGCTCCTTTAAAACACGTAGCAGCAGCGGCAACAAAATAAAGTATTACTACCACAATGGTTTAAACCTACTACTCTATACAGCGGATTTTTATTTCATTTCAGGTGATATGTGACACAAAGATGAAAATAAGGAGTATTGTTGCTCGATGTCCTGGCTCGACCCACGACAGCAGAATATTTCGCAATTCCACTATTCACGACCGCCTGGAAAGAGGAGAGGTTAGGGGACATCTTGTCGGAGATTCTGGCTATACTTGTAAGAAATACTTAAAAAACTCACTCCGATTTTGAATCCAAGGAACGCAGCCGATACGCGTTATAACCGAGCGCATGTCCTGGCCATAAATGTAGTAGAAAGAACTTTTGGTTCGTGGAAAAGAAGATTTCCTTGTCTTGCACAAGGTCTGCGAACGAAAGTACGAAAAACCCTGAAAATCATCATTGCAACTGCTGTGCTACATAACCTCGCTGTGCAGCGCGGTGAACTTGGCCTGGAAGCAGACTTACCAGATGATGAAGTGCCTATTGATCCGATAGCTGATGATATGACAAAACATATGGCGTCAGCTCGTAATTGATAATTACTTCAACCGCTAGAAATCATGCCAAGACAAGATCACCTCAAGTAAAAGAAAAATATATTTATTAATTATTATTTCACTTACATTATTCTGTTCACTGTTTAATTCACTGATTCGTGCCATTGCGGCAGGTTATGCCTTTTCTTTATAATCTCTTTCTCGATTAAATATATGTCCAACAAAGCCTTCTTCTCCTGTAATTCTTAAACCCGCAGCAGCTAGGAATGGATTTCTTTCGTCATCAGCTGATTAATGATGGTGCCAGCATCGATGAGTTTTCATTGGTCGCAGCTGGCAAAGAGTAGCATGGAAGACACTTCTATTTCCGTTTTCGTACTGAAATACGCTGCCGAAGTCGACGTCACTTCCGCTCCGTTGCTAAGCAACTGGAGCAATACATCATGGCTCCCTTGTAGCTTGCTTCAGTCTTCGAGCCGTCATTATTTCCTATTTGTATCGTATAAAACTGTATATGCATGGATTCCCAGAGGCAAGAAAGCATAGAAAAGTATATTTTCCACAGTAATTTAACATAGTTGACCAATAAAGTTGTAAAATATTGCGTACGAGATGCACATTAAGTCTTAGATCATAAGTCGTAGAGATGTGGCCTACGATATTTACCTTAAATTAAGTGAAAACATGAAAGTATTACATTTCTGGATATTGTGAATCATGTCCCGTATGAATAAACAATACTACGGAAAATAAAGTACCGTAGGCCCTACCAGTAAGTGACGAATAAAATGAACTTAAGGTCTATCAATGCATAAGGGAACAGTTTAACATATTTGGATGAGAGTTTAGGCCAAATCTCATCAACAGCTATAGAAGGAACAAAGACTGCATTTCAATACAATTTGTGTGTTTACCACAACGCCGCGTTTGATTGAAAACGAATCAAATTGACAAAGCCTAACCTGTGTGCTCAATAACAGGTTAGAGAAGTCTACAATTAAGGTATATCGTCCTACCTCGTTCTAAATGATGGGGCACTTTTCCTATATCTGCTCTAAATATTAGGCCACTAAAACTGACATGAAAATATCCGAGGCTCTCACCCAATAAGTAGGCCACACCACGCTGATGACCACATTATCACACTGATTAATGTTACACATTAGCTGGTGTGCCACAAAAGAGCTAAATAGAATTAGCTGGTATATAGAGATTTAGAACAACAACAACAAAAAAGCCACCCTGCATCTTCACGAGCAATCCTAGCAAACATTCACACAATATGTGCTGCACAGTCAAAGTGGTACAAGTAGCCTACTTGGTATGAAGTGGGCCAAAGAGTTGATGTAGGGAAATGCTAGTCCCGGTACCATAACGATGATCCATGTGCTATGGTACTTGATGGCTCACACAGTTTCCAGTTACCAAATTGAATAGGACTTTCTACTAGCAACTTCAAACCTTTCCACAGACCACATATTATGCTCAGTTTGCAAAAAATAAAATACAGTATTTAGGCAGAAATTTTCAGTCTAGGATAGGCCTAATTGTTGTTTGGAAACAATTCACTGCTTAAATAAATTAAGTGAAAAATCACTACTCAGAAAAGTTGTAGGAGAAAATGTATTGCTGTTAGTGAATCAGATGTAAGGTTATGTAGGTTGTCGTTTATAATACTTATAGTACAAACCATATTTAATTACAACTACACAGCCCACATGAACCAAAACCCCTTTATGTGACATATATGTCCTAAATATCTCTCTGTATTAGATATACTGTATCCACTAAATGATGTTATAAATAGCTATTTATAATTTGTAGAACCCGCCATGCAAGTCTTGCCTCAGGAGTGAGGTCGACTTTATTCATATTATCTCGCAAAATTCTCGTACTTTATCCATAAAATTTCACTTCTATTTTGTAGCTCCAACATTGTGGATAATCTTCACGGGAGGCGTTTGCCTTATTTCACGATTATTACACCTTTTTATCAACAAAATTCAAGACACTGCGCAGCGTTAATGCAGCTTCCTATGTATAAAAAACCTAGCAACCAGTTGTTTGGGTCCAATGTGGCTGCGCCCATACGGTTGCTAGGCGCGTCACTTCGGCAGCGTATCGAAACATAAACGATGTCTAGCTAGACACCGGTTAAACACTGTCTAAGCAACGGAACATAGATCATTACTTAGACGTCGTCTAGGTAGACATTGTCTAAGTCTTAAAACTAGTCATCGTTTCTGCAATCGGCCCTTTGTGTTTACATTCGTTGCTGCGATACAATATTAGCTTCGTTTGATGATAGGATGAACTATCGCTCATCTGTAATTTTTGTGTTGTGTTTGAGTCTTCAGTCTTTTGACTGGTTTGATGCAGTCCTCCATGCCTCCCTGTCCTGAGCTAATCGTTTCATCTTTACATAGCTACCACACCCTACATCCGAGGCAATCTGTTTAACATATTCTAACCTTGGTCTACCCCTACAGTTCTTGTCCTCGACCCTTCCTTCCATAACTAAGCTTGCTATTCCCGGGTGTCTTAGTATGTGTCCTACCAACCTATCTCTTCTCTTTATTAGCAGTCGCCAGAAACATCTCTCCTCTCCCACTCGCCTTAATACCTCTTCATTTGTAACCCTATCTACCCATCTGATCTTCATCATTCTCCTGTAACACCACATTTCAAATGCCTCAATTCTCCTCTTTTCTGCTGCACCAATAGTCCAAGTTTCACTTCCATAGAGCGCCACGCTCCAGACAAAGGCTTTCAAAAATGACTTCCTAATACCTAAATCTATATTCGATGTCAGCAGATTCCTTTTTTGTAGAAATGCTTTCTTTGCCTGAGCCAACCTACTTTTTATATCCTCTTTGCTTCGTCCATCACTGGTTACTCTGCTTCCTAAGTAACAGAAGTCTCCTACTTCCTTCAGCATTTCACCTGCCAATTTGATCTCCATAGAGGTTTCTGATTTATTTCGGCTGCATTCCAGTATTTTTGTTTTACATTTATTAATTTTCATCACGAAGTCCTTCCGTAAGACGGAATCCATACCATTCAAAAACTCATTCAAATCCTCAGGCTTGTCGGCCAAGATGACGATGTCATCAGCAAATCTCAGAGTTGAAATTATTTCTCCTTGAATCTTCACTCCGACTTTAAATTTTTCTCCAATTTCCTTCATTGCTTGTTCAATGTAAAGATTGAAAAGTATGGGTGATAAGTTGCAGCCTTGCCTTACACCTTTCTGAATACCAGCTTCTCTCTCATATCCTTCAGCTCTAATGACTGCTGTCTGGTTTCTGTATAGATTGTATATCACCCTCCTATCCCTGTACTTTATTCCAATAGATTTCAAAATGTCAAACAATTTAGTCCAATCAACGTTATCAAAAAACTTTTCTAAGTCTACAATTTTTAGTGTCTTCAATATGTCTGGAAAGTCCAGTTCGCGTTAATATACTGCAATCGCATGTAAATACATGATAATACGCTTATTATGGACTGGTTCGTTTTCGTGTTGATTGTTGAAACATCTGACATACTAATCTTCACAGAGACATTCCTAACGACACCTATTGATATAGAAGGTTTCTACTCCATCCACTCTCTAGCAAGAAAACCTACAGAAGGAAGGCCATCAGGAGGTGTATCTATCCTCTATAAACCATGGATAGGACCCTTAAAGACCTTACATATAGAAGAAAACCTCATAATAGCGAAAGCAAACAACTTCACGATAATAGGCACTTATGTACGCCCCAACACTGATACCGAGGAAATAATGGAACTCCTCACGCTCTCACTACGGAAAGTTGCAAACCCAGAAGAAACCATAATACTAGCAGGAGATATGAACTGTAGACTAGACAAACCCGATACGAAATGTAAAACTGTCCTTACATTCCTTACAGAAGAAAATTTCAAAATAGTAAATGACCCAAGACGCAAAACTTACTTTGCCCATAATGGCAGTAGCACAATTGACCTCGTGTTCCACAAAGGAAACGATATTGAAATTTTAGAACAAAAGAGTCTATGGACTTCACCAGTAACCCCACTAAGAAAACACATCCCAATACAGACCAAATTCTTACTCAAAACTCCAAAGAAAGTTGTTCCGAATTGCGTCAAGACCATCATATCCAGACACCTTAACATGGCAGCACTACAGCGACAACTAGGAAAAGTACCTGAAGCAGAAAAGACAATCAAGGAAAACGACCTAAATTCAGCCCTAACAAGAATTAACAAGATACTAGGAGCAAGTATAACCCACAAACAGATTTCAAGGAAAGCTCAACCGTGGTTTGATAAGGAATGTTATGCAGAAAGACAAACTACACTAAAGGCGCTACATATAGCTAGAATCACGTCAACACCAGAGGACCTAAGAGTATATGGGGAAACACGGAGATATTACAAGAATCTCCTAAAACGTAAACGCTTTCAATACATAGAAAAAGAAGGTGAGAGGATCGCCAAAGAAGCAATGAATGATCCATACATAGCCATCAGACCAAGAAGATCGTCAAAATCTAGCAACGTAGAAATAGGAATATGGGAATCGCACTTCACTCTCATCCTCAACGGTACAGGTCAACAAGCGGCATATGAAATTGAATGTAGAGATCAACACGAAGAAATACTCCCCATCACTAAAACAGAGGTTTTGGACATAATCAATGCTACGAAATGTAACAAGGCTGCAGGACCAGACGGGTTTTTCAACGAACATCTGAAGGAATCGGCACAATACCTATCAGAACTATGGTCCAAGCTCTTTACCAAATGCCTAGAAACAGGAAATATTCCCGAAGAATGGAGAAAATCGACCATTAAAACTCTCTATAAAGGAAAAGGTGAAACCAACAACCCCAACTCGTACAGAGGAATTGCACTGGAAAGCAACACCTTCAAGTTACTGACAAGAATTCTAACCAACAGGATAGTATATGAAGTCGACTCCAAGATACCGGAGGAACAATTCGGCTTTAGACGAGGAAGAGGAACCTTGCACGCAATTCAAAATCTGTTAAATGACATAGAGGAAGCAAAACGACTCCAAAAGGGAAAGTTTTATGCAGTCTTTATAGACTATACAAAGGCCTTCGACCTAATTGACAGAAGAAAGCTCACATCGAAACTTCAAAATATCATCGGAAATCACAATCCTTTAACAATCTTAGTAAAAAATATCCTGGCATACAACCAGATCACCATAGATGACGCAGTAAGCAAAACAAAGGAAATCACCCAAACTAATGGAGTGTTGCAAGGCGACCCCCTCAGTCCCATACTGTTCAATATTGCCACAGCCGATGTAACAACAGCAATCCGAGAGAAATCAAAGGACGCGGTGATCTACATATATGCGGACGACATGGTCCTAGGATCACCAAATAAGGAAGAACTCCAACACGCCTTCTCAGCACTGGTAGAATGGGCAGGAAATAACAGTCTGAAAATAAACTGGACAAAAACCCAACAGATGGTTTTTCGGAAAGGTGGGCGTGTAGCAGCAAACGACAACTTGCAATATGAAGAGGTCAAAGTGGAAATAGTGAATGCAGTTAAATACCTTGGGATCACTTTACAGACTACCGGAACATTCAGACTACACATCCAAGACAGAGCAGTGGCTTGCTTGAAAGCCATGTACGACATTATCAATCTACAGCAGCTATCATTAAAAACAGCTATGCATCTGTTTGACGCAAAGATCCTACCAATTCTCACGTACGGGATCCACTTGATATGGGACCGACTAACGAAGAGAGATCTGGCCACCATCGAAAGAGTTAAAGCCCAATTCCTGAAAACCTTAATGGGCATCTCAAAATACACGCGCTCCCGCCTAACATATGAATTAGCACGGGAACCCTTCCTCGTCGAAGAAATAAGAACAAAATTACAGCTTCCATCAACAAAGAATGCTGAAGCGCACCTAGCAGAGAGAAGAGATAAGAGAAAAGGCATTCCGCTAGAATTTTACAGCACGGATGCCATGATCAACCGGAACTGGACCAGCGCCAATCAGAAACTAAGACATGTGGTGATAAAGTTAGCAGTGCATGGGTACCACCATAAAATATGTAAAAACATGTCCTACCACGCCCCAAATGAACTCTGCGTGTGCTCGTTATGTGACCAGTTCTGTGACACATATCACATCACACGATGTAAAAATAACCAGAAATCACTCTGTGATTATAGCAAGGACTAACATTTAAAATGAACAAAGCATCATACAGTGTTGCTCTATTTCACAAATAACATTCAATTCACAATATAATGACTGGTCATGAATGAATGCTTTAATGCACACATTCCTGATTGATTACTGGATCATGATGTTTTTCACATCAATTAACTCTTTATAGCATGTTTGTTTCACTAGTGTAAATCTATGTTATGCACATTCGTGCGCTTTTCTGTTAATAATAATTGTTCCGTCGACCGATGGCCTTGTGTCAGTTACTGCAGATGTTGAAGTACCTAAAACTAAAGCATTAATAAAAGTGTCTCACGAATATACATCGCAATGATTTGCACGTTAGTGGCAATATAATAATAGCTTCGTAGACTTCAGTAGTGTCGATATTAAGTACGTAAAGGGAAAACGTAATAAGCATCTACGGCTAGACCAAACCGTAGACGTTTATTTGAACGCTGAGCTACATGTGCCTCCGTAAATCCTTACCAATCTGGCAGATGATCTACATTGCCTTGTATACAAGCCGAATAATACAGCAAGAAGTTGAGATGAGATGGAACAGCACGTATGCGATGTTGTTGCGTTTGACAGAACAAAAGGACTGCGTCGCTGCCACGCTTGCAACAATACCTTCTGCACCTGAGACTCTTACAGTCTCACAGTGGACCACAATTGAACACCTACTGCCCAACGCCAAGTCTCCATCGCGAAGATCATTGGTTTCAACAGACAAATACAGGAAATGGTGGGAAATGCATGCAAGAGGAGCATGATGCCGCAGCGAAACAGGTGTTAACTGATGTGTTGTCAGCCGTAAAAAGGAAGTTCAGCAATGTTGAAAGTGTCCTACCGATTGCGCTGCCCACAATCCTCGATCCGAGATTTAAGATTTTGCCTTTTATGAGTGGTGCTCAACGCGATCAGGCTGTGAATATACTGATTAACGAAGCGTGTATACTATGGCCTACGACCCCATCTACTTCAGTGCAGGCCATTACACCATCGAACACAACTGGACACGACACCTCCTTTTGGGGATCATTTGATGCTCGTGACGCAGACGAAAACCTACGCCACAACGTCAGAGCAGATGCTACGGTCGAGGTAAAAAGATATCTGAAAGAGCCCTACGAACCCCGCTCGGCCAATCCACTGGATTATTGGCGACACAATGCATCAAAATTTCCAACACTAGCTAAACTTGCGAGGAAATATTTATGGACTCAAGCAACGTCCGTTCCATGTGAACGACTTTTCTCTAAGACTGGAACAATCGTAACACACAAGAGGAATCGTTTGCATGGGATCGTAGTGAACATGATTGTCTTTTTAAATTCAAATTGGAAAGACAAGTAGTTCACACCACTGGTGATATTTTGTTAATTCAATTTATCAATTTGTAAGTTCATTTCAGTTACTTTACGTTAAGGATTGTTGTATTTCATGTAAATATGGAATAAAATACATTTTCAGCTCTATATATTGTTGTGTAGTAGCTCAACGAATGCCCAAGTTCAACATCCACAGCGTTATATATAGTATAGCACTTGGTAAATGAATGTATTATACCGGTATGCAGTTTTTATAACTTGTAATTATTGTGGGATATCAAGCAACCATACACCACTATTCTTAACTCATACCAAATAATAGGCAAATAATTACCGAGATACCAGTAAGCCTGCCATTAGATCACGAATGTGTATTGGATAAATTAAATAAATTTAAAATATTAAGTCATGTGAACTAATTGGGTGCTGGCGTTATTGTTTTTATTACACGATGTTTAAAAAAATAGGCAAGTTCAGTTCCGGTAACAAACTAAACAAGGTCTAGGCTGAGGTTTGAGATTAACACGCTAAAATATGCAAATAATGGCATATCAATCTTCTAACACCCAGGAGTAATAAATCTACAGCTCAAGCCACATAAAAAATAGATTGGGGGTAATTAGATTACAGTAATACCGTTCATTAATTGACAAGCAGAAACTATTTCCAGTAAGAAACGAAGAAATATATCCGTAATTAATTCCTAGCAATCAAAATATTTATATTGGTGGACACATATGCCACTATTTAAACATTTAACGAATGATACTAGAACAGTACCGTAGGGTGGCTACTCTAAGGATGAAAATTTAACATAATACATTGCAAATAAAGTGCTTTTACTTGTGAAATTTCATTACTTTGGCAGGTGGGAGTTCTGTTTGTGCAAACATATGCCCCACACGTCGACATTTCGACCCACACGCGAAATATCACCACTTTTAAGTACGTACGTCACACCATTACATGCTTTTCTTATGGAACTACCGCAATGTTTTGAGTATATTTGAAGGAGTAACTTCTGGCCTCACTCCCTTGCCGTTAGGGCCTCTTCTTATTACTCCTTGGGCGTACCGACATTTATATACGTCGTGTTGTTTCCATAAATGGCTCACAGATCTCGCTGACATCGTCCTCGGCCTCGATTCCGGACTCGAGTAACTCGAGTATTACGGTTCCAGACTCGATTCTTCGCGAGTCCACTCGCAGCCCATCACTAGCTTTCAATCAACAAGGGAATAATCATTTAACTTTGTCTGGAGCAAAGAAAGAGGATATAACGGACTTTGCATTACATACTTCGTCCAGTCTCACATCTTCTTCTGTACTTTTTTTTACTATTCGCGAACTCAAACTAATGAAGGTGGCAGGTCGGTCGCGACAAAATGGTGGACGCAAGGGTGAATAGACTTCATTGTAGGCTAGCGTATTAAATGTTGTTGGCAATTCTAGGTGGACTCTCGTTGAAGGACAGGAAATTTAAGATGCCAAACACATAATTATGTTCGGGAAAGTCCACGAAACGGAAGATTTTATGAGACTTGAAGCTTTATGGTTACAAACTAGTAAATGAAAGGGGTAGCTCATCAGATTAAAAATGAAATTCGGTCACCAGTTGCCGAGAAAGATATAATTTGTTCAGGAATATGTAATATGCGTATAGTCGGTACATTGCTTTCCATACTTCAGTAAGGAGATATATTTAAATTTATAAGATATAGCCTAATACTGTAGGCGTCAATAAATCAAAGACTGTACAAGTTGGCTATAAAGATTTTTACATTTTTAATAAGCTCATGATTGAAAACTTAGAAGAGCTGAGCTTCACAGATTTGAGGGAGTAATGGGGCAAGTTAAAGAAATACAAAAATATGTAGGCCTACGATAAAGCGACTCCTAAAACGTAATGTTTGGGAAGAGCAGCTGTCAAATCGACTTTGCTAAGTCGCTTAATTTGTAGTGCAGGGGAGAATGTAGGGTATTGAATATGGTAAGAAATTCATTAGTAATTATTAATAATTAATTCCCCTTTGTAAAATTCCAGCCGCATACGATCATATACTTCGAAATCGGCTTTGCGACGCGAAGTGATCGATTCCATTCCGTCTGAAAAGCTTTCTTTTTCTAAAAGGAATGCATTGATATCGCAATTGCTGAATTCGAAGAGCACAGCGGAACTGAGCAATAATATGTCATATTTCAGCCTCAATTATTATGAAAATATCTGAAAGAACGAGAGAAGAGCACACCCATCAACTCAAATCACATGTTAGAGCATCTGTATGTTTGTTGTTGTTATGGTAGGAATGCTGGACACAGTTGTCTCTTCGCCCAATAGCATGGAAGAAGTGTTCTTCTTCCATGCCAATAGCTTCTGTACAGATTGCACCACAGTAGCACATACCCGTCACACGTAATGTTTGTAAACACATACAGAAATTTGCTAACACACACATAATTCGTGTCAAATCGTAAAATTTAGAAAAATACATCAAACGAAAGAGGGGACCAGAAATTATAATGTATAAGGGAAATGGTCCAAATACTCCATTATGGCCTCGACCAATGGAATTTCAGGATTATGCAAAATAGTGGTCATATTTAAGGGCAACGTATAACCTAAATATCTTAACTTTCTGAGCATCACTATCCGCGGTTCATTGAAAACGTCACACTGAAACATAAGATGGTTTAAGAGTACCCCTCATTCGACCACACACACATCTAGCATCCTCGCGAAGGTTCATGCGTGCCATATACACCGGCGTCAGAGCATGCTGAAAACGCAAACGTATTATAGTAATAATGTGCCGTCTCGTATATCTGCCTACCCGGAACCACGGTGTTGTTCGGACAGTGGGTTGTACCAGAAAATAATTACGAGCCTTAATTGGCGCGATATTCGACCATTCAGTTTGCCATTCATTGAGGAGCTGGGAATAAATAGCAGGCAGTAAGTCCGTAAAAGGTACAGCGATATTATAAACTACTCCATATCCCTGATCTGCCCACTTTGCCATGCGGTCAACATCCTCGTTTCCTTGGATACCCGAATGCCCCGGTATCCAAGTCACCACTACCTCCTGTGCCATGGTCTGAAAATCATACAACATTTGCGCAACTTCATACACATACCAATTATCAGAGCTACTCGGATTCGATAAAGCCTGGATGACACTCATTGAATCCGTGCAAATCATTGCCGGGGAAACTCTGTGTGTACGTATATACTGACAGGTTTGGCGAATGGCAAATACTTCAGATGTAAAATCGTTATATATTTTGGAAAGCTATATGTGCGTATAATCTGTCGATCCGGAGCATAAAAAGCCGCTCCCACTCCATCTGGTGACAACATTCTTGCGCCATCTGTATAAAACATAGTATAACGGGGATAGCAATTGACAATAACCGGAAAGCATCGTGAAATTACTTGCGGAAAACGCTGATACATCAGGAATAGCGCCGGTAAGGAAGTGTGCAATATATTTGTCTGGGATTGTAGGACCCTATATTAAACTGTGTAAGTGTGTATGGTAAAGGTTCGAGCGTTTGCAGTAGATCTGACCGAAATGGTTGCAAGATTTCATATGCCAATACCAGAGCTGGCTTACGCGGACGTGCGAAGCGATTTTGCGCATAATACTCCACAAGCAGCTGTACTTTACTGCTAATAGGTGACGCCGACAATGAAATTTTAGAAACCAGGTACTTACTGGCCAAAAATCTCCGTCGTAAGTGTAAAGGTAATTCCCCAGATTCAACTAGTAATGCACAAGTGGGACTGGACGAAAGCGCCCCCAAAATATTACGTAAAGCCCGATACTGCAACCTGTCGAATGTGACCAACCGACTACTCGCCATCATATCGTAGAAAAAGCAACCATAATCCATCTGGGAACGAATAATATTCTTTTTGAGCGTAAGTAATAAATGAGGATCTGCCCCCCCAACCCCGGTGTGCTAGCGCTCGGAGAACGTGTAGTCTTTTTTTTTTTCCCTTCAATTTGAACAGTGAGTGTTTGAACCTGGCGCGACCACAGTAATTGGTCATCAATATGTAATCCCAAATATTTGATGCTGCGAACCACCTCTATGGCTCCCTGTCTAAATAAAATAGGAGTGCGATCAACCTGCCTTTGATGAGTAATAATTATAGCAGATTTTTTTCTCGGCGAAGTGTCAATACCGTGATTATGGAGCCATGTATGAGCAGCAGTCAATGCATCATATCCTGACGACAAAGCTGGATAGTATCACGCGAACAATAAATAAGAAAATCATCTGCGAATTGAATGATTCGTGCATAAGGAAGAATGACCGATTCTAATGCCTGAGTATAAATTGAAAAAAGAATACCGCTTAAAATATCACCTTGAGGCAATCCACGAGAAGTCTGACGGTTATCAAGTACACCAGTTGCGGTGTGTAGAAATAGTCGACGATGGTGTAAAAAATTCCGAATTAAACATATGAAAGGTAATGGGAAACGCATCTCCCCTAGTCGATGAAGTAATATGACTGGGTCCACCGCATCATAGGCCCCCTGAATATCCACACATACTGCAACCGTGTGTTGTTTGCGGGCTTTCTCTAATAAGATATCCGTCAAAAAATCGTAAGAGCGTCGATTGTGCCTAGCCGTTTACGGAATGCAAATTGTGATCTCGAAAAAAAAAATATAGTACTCCAAACACCATTGCAATCTACGTAATAAATTTTTTTGAAATAATTTTCTTAGACACGAACCAAGATTGATGTCACGATAGCTTAGGGGGTCTCTGGCATCTTTCATTGGTTTTAATATCGGCTGAATTTCAAAATTATTCCATTCTGCGGGATACGTACCAGTTGTCAGTACCGTATTGTAAAGCGCAATCAAGATCGTCAGTGCTGGGTCAGGGAAATGGGCCACCATCCCATAAGTAATGTAATCCATACCCGGACTCGTGGATTGAGTGTGACGCAACGCATTCGAGATATCATTGCGCGTGATTGGTTGTTGTAAAACCTGAACTGTATGTTTATGTTTCCATCACACTTACGCTAGTTCCAGATAACGGCAGCACCGTCCCTTGAGTTCGCGATCACTTCCCAAGCCGTGTCATTACGTTTGGCAACGCCGCCCATCTGTCACCTGGTAGGCCTAGCACAAAAACATGGTAATTGCTAAGACTGCGTAAACACACAGATTTTGCCGCGAAATATTTCCGAAAATACAACAGAGCATGACGTCCGCTAAATTTACACATAAATATCACAAATAGAGGATACATTTATAATAATAATAATCATTTATTGCAGCAAATAGCCATGCATATTACATTTATTATCATACTATGTACTGGCAATTCCCGATAAGGTAATATTAAAATCCTGTACTGTACCTCAATGTCCCAATGTCTAACATTTTCTTTTATTGCTGCTATGCTCACTGGCGTCATTGACGTGCTCAGAAAAAATATTTAAGTGTATTCTTACGAACTTAGAGACTACCTTTTATAATAAAAACTTAACTTTTGTCCACAGATGAACTCATTATAGTCACAATAGGCCTCCAGGATCAATGCTGACAGTCTAACAATATTGCTCCACTGGCCACTTAATTTAACAAGTAGTTCCATGAGGAAGTATACAGCCTATTTTCATACATCCTATTCATGTTAATCGCCTCTATCAACATACAAAATTTCAATTTGATTGTTGGATTTTTATGTGGGATTTTATTATTTTATTTATCGTATGGCTTTTAGTGCCGGGAGGGTCCGAGGACATGTTCGTCTCGCCAGAGGCTGTAGCTGCTTCAAGCGGACACCACTAGGGTGAGCTACAAGTTCCATTCAATTTCAAGTAGTTTCAACTTTCGCTACCAGATATCAATGATACCTAGTGGTGAACGTTGGAATTTTGAAGGAGCGTTACAACGAAATCTAACATAAACATTTAGCTCCACACAACTTTAGTCTGTGGAAGGATCGTTTACATGCCATTAATCTATGACATGTGACCGCCGGCTTTACTTACTCTCCGAAGGAAGGCATACTGATGGATTTTAACGCTCTTAAAAAATCCGACGACTTCGGCCAGGTTTGAACCCGCTATTTTGGGCACAGCAGTTCAGCATGCTACTGACTACGCCATCGAAGTATGTAGGACTTATAGTTATGTACTATTACATGAAGATTAATGTGGAGGTGTAGTATTCAAACTTGAATCGCTTGAGTAGGACACAAGATATGAAAATCGGATTTAAAAAATTCGCACAGCTGCAATCTTGTGGTTATAAAAGCAATTGAAATAAATTAGATGCCAGTGAATAAAAACTTGTATAAGCATTTCCCGTACCAAGTTTTAACGCGCTCGGATGGTTAAATCGCGAGAAATGTCCATTTCAATATTTATAATTCGCGTCGCCCCCGTGTTCGATTTGTGCACTCTATTAGATTTGTATTTATCCATTTGATCAATTACATGTATACATTACATTTTTGATATATGACACGTCAGAAATTACATCTATAAAATAAAAGAACTTACAGGTATATATTACTAATATTATAACTATTTATAACTTATTATAATAACAGATCTTACGAGATAAAATCTTATTGGACAAGGATTTACACCTTAAACTATTATCACAATATGGAAACTTAATTCTATAAATACAACAACTTACAGCTAGGTATTACAATTAAAATAGAAAAGTAAAACATAATTATAGATTTCATCGTTCCTATACACTAAGATATTCAACTACAGTGTAAAAAAATGGCACTGCAGATAAGCTTTCAACATTCTTTCAAAGGCTTTTATTTTTGGGGCAAAATGTATATACTGGGGTAGTTTATTGTATAAATTAACTCCTGTGTGAAAAGTTCCTTTTCGATATTGAACCCGCTGAGATAAGGTTCATGTGATATTTTTCATGACAACACATTTATGATGGGATGTATTACCTTTGAACACACCCAGAAAGCAACCAGAAGCTGAGAGCTTATACGATTCTCTATGGAGTAGCGGAGAATCGCACTTTTGACTTTGGTGAAGTCTGCTAACTATTTATCTGAGGTCTTATTAATCAACTTTACCTTTCTACGAGAGAATATTCCATTTCGTCATTCAGTATTTTTGAAACATTTTGGAGAATGTTTTTCACTTTAAGGTACGGTAATATCATTGCAGATACGCAAGAAGGGATGTAAATAGTCGCTCAACGACTTAGTTTGACGACTTGATTCCACGAGGAACGCAGTTCCGTGCACTACGTCAGGAGAATCCGCCCTGTTGAGGCGTGTTATAATATCCGTCATGTAAGACGTGGAAACAGTCCGCTTTTTAGCGAAGAAATATTTATCAAGTGTCATCGAGCACCATCGTACTGTGCATCACGATTTGTAAAGTGTAGTGATCAGCACAAATTGCATTGTGAACGTATTTAAAATATTGTGAATTTTCTACGATTCTGTAGCACCACAATTTGTACCCACGTGATTTGTGGAGGGCTGAAGCCTAGTGTTAAATATACCAATAACTGTGATAAAGTTACATTGAACGGGTGTGATATTAAAACCACTTCGTATATAAATTGCTACGGTGGATTTATCCGCCAGAAATCGACGCCAATTTCACGGATGCCACGTGATTGTAAAAGTTGAGTCTGTGCACGTGTGAACCAGCAGATCAGTGCATGGCCATTTATTAATGATATCTGCAAAGTGTAGAGGCTGTGTTGCTAAATATATGTGTAACGCCTGTGATAGCTACAAAGCACACCGCAATTTTCAAGTACTAATGGAATACTTGATGTCTAACATTACCGACCACGTGTTCGACACTTATAACCCCATGTTCGAGTCGGAGACAATGGGCTAAGTACCGTTATGGTATGAGGGAGACGTCTCGGATGGAACGAGCATGATTTGGAACTTCAAGAACGTCGAACGAGAAGGAAGGAATCGAGGATGCCTTTCCTAGGCATGTCCAACCCATTCACGATGTCAACTACAGGGACAGACCGAACCCTAGTCTTTAGGAGAGCCAAGATGGAAGTTCTGATACGGACGATGCCAATCCTGAAAGCCAGAGGTGCTTTTGTTCAACCCTTGTCATTGGACAGAGAGCTAAGTGTGGGCTTCTTCAGATCGTGAGTTTGTACAACCCTTCTTTGTTCTAGTCATTGGTTGTATAGTTAGATTAGTGTAGATCGTAAATCAGCCGAACTTAGTGACAGCCATTTCATAGGTAGGTAATGTAACTAGTATAATTAGATGTCATTTATTACAGTGATTGTGAGCCACCCTTGGGTTCGACATTTTGTTCAACCCTGGTGCAACCTGATGGACGTCATAGGACGCCAATTCCTGTCTATTGCTAAACGTGACCGTAGTCATTTCGGGGCTACTTTGTTTAACCATATCTGGGGTGATTTTCGAGTCTTAGCAAACTCCTGTTATGGCAAGTTGATGCCATGGTCATAATTCTTTAACTGCACTCATAGCAGACAGTCAATGTTACGCCCCTGACTTCATTAGAGGAGTCGTATCATTTAGGTAATCGACTGTAATTACCAGTTTTGTAACTGCATTTATATTGCATTCATGATGTGCTCAGAAGCCATCCAGGTCAAGTGTAGACCTTGCAAGTAAAAGGGATGTTTCGTTGTAGCCTAGCATCGAACCCAGTTCCCAACGTATCATTAAGCAAATCCAGCAGAGTGGAGTTTGCGCCATAATATTATTTTGTTGGTGTCAAGTGTGATGACACGTGATTATTTGAATGTTCGATACAAGAAACTAATGAAGTATTTTATCTTTGAGAGCAAAGAGCTCCAGCAATGAGTGACATTGCTATCTTTTAAACGTCTTCGCTATGAAAGACAGAGTTATATGTTTGTATTCAGCTTTATAGCGTGCTCTTAATGCACACATCCTTTGATGTTTATAACCTATGGTAAAGGTATTATTATGAGGCCAGTTTCATAGTTATTTTCTTGCCTGAATTGCTGGCCCAGTCAACGTGTTGTGTCTAATAGTGCAGGGAGCCTGCAACTTGCTGTGACTCAGACAGGTTTGTGAATATTTCCCAGCGCACGAGTGAGAGCGCTTGCTTCTAAGTGAGACAGACTTATGTTAACACAGGACAGGATGCTTGTAGCATTCATTTATTTTTCATTGCATTGATAGCTCATGGAGCCCAGAGTCCATTTCTGTATCTGCTCACATGTTCTTTAGATTGTCATTTGTTAGTTAAACGCCTTTTGCATGTACCGTTGTTTCGACGAGTACAGTTATGTCAGGATTCTTATTTTATGTTGGAGGCTAGCCCCGTGATGAGGGTTTTTTCATGTGTGAAGGTATTTTGTGTACCATGTCCGGGACTGTTCCCGTCGACCAGATATTTAGGGAGGGTAACTGATGTGTCCAGGCCCGTCCCAGAGTTATTGAACGCGAGCTGTGCGCCGCTGGTAACTTGTGTTATTGTGTGTCCGAGTTGTTATTGCTCGTTGATTGTATTCCGACTTTTGAGTCGAGGTTCTATGGCAGAGATGATCTCTCAGAGACGCTCCGTGCCAAGCTAGTCAGCTGTTATTCGCTATAAACCAACGATAATTTAAACCGACATCTTAATAATAAAACGCATAATTTTGATAAACAAAATATAACTAACGAATCCTTTCTATTTAACCTTGTTCATTTGCATTTGGAACCTGCTGACATAGCCGTGCTAATGAAAGTATTTCCTGGAGGAAATGACTTTAGGACAGCTGACACTTTTTGTAGCGACAGAGGCTTGCTCGAACCTTTAGTTCGTAGCTGGTGGAGCGCAGGCCATACGATGTTAGACGTAGTCTTCACTACGCAGTCGTCACCGTAATTACACACGTTAAATGACTATGGCTTACAAACAGTAAACCAAGGTGTAGGCAGGCTTTGAATAAAACTGTGGTCTTGTATTTATTGATTTATTGATGTAAAAGTGTACAAATCCTCTATGTCACCTTTTGTGTGCTGATTAGCACCTAGCCTATAAGAGTGTCTTAGGTGTTTTTTTTATGGCTTGTCACATAGCTCTGATTGTAATTGTTTGATATTACGGACGTCACCGCCGTAAATTTTGTAATTAATTGGTAGGACTTAGCTGGATGAATTAATATTAAATGTAAATGAGAAAATGGTATCATCCTAACTTAGATTTGTTTTGCTACCCTGTTAAATGTAAATTCCGATATTAGCTTGATCTTGTAACTTGATGTAGGGTTTTGCGCCGTACCATTTTCCTAGTGTTGCTGTTGTTGCTTTTATTATTGTGAGATAGATCTTTCGCGAGGGTTTACTGTAACTTCTCAGGTAGGGACCTGCTCTTTATTTTTGATTTTCTATTAGCTTGCGGATTAGCCGATAGAAACCCTCCGAACTAGGATAGGGGTTTGTGAATTTTACAATAAATTTTCACGATGTTTTACATAAGTCTGGATGTTTCTTTTCTCAGTCTAGCTTTTAAGGTGAACCTTTCCTTAGGCAGTCTATGACCTTTGTCACCATGTACCACGATCCCTGTGGATGATGGATTCTCGTGCCGCTTTGGCCTGTATGGAAGTTCACCTGATCCTCTCGGCAGTTAGGTCCGGCGGATGAGATGTTAGGGAAGTCATTTCGGTTGTTGGCTGTCCTGGCAACTCCTCTGACGGGCACAATGTGTGCTTGTGTGTTTGAAATATGAATGTTTTGATTTTGTCTTGTGTTATGACTATGAATATCATTGTTTGTTTTAAGAAAAACGTCTTTATTCATTAAATTATTTTTAAAGAACATAATAATTTCAAAGAATGCAGGACAGTGGGAGAATGTTTAATCAGAATGTTTAAACAGAGGTCTACATGATTCTCTAGTGTTTACATATACCATAATTCTAATTGCCCTCTTTGGATCCTAAACGTGGTTAGTACATCGTGTGAAATACCCCAAAATATGACCCCATACCTTAAGTATGTATGGAAATAAGCAAAATATGTATTTAATATTGTCATTTAGACTTTCACGGCCCGTATTACTATTCATAATGTTGAATTTTGGGCTTATGCCGTGTTTATTATATTAAAACTCGACGCGTTTCGAAAGAAACCATGCCTTTCTTCGTCAGGAGTAATCTGGAATACGACAATGATTGCTAAGAGAAAGCAACAAAGAACATATAGAAGGTGCCCAAAGATGGACGCCATTATAGCCCCATGTTAGGGACAACGGAAAGCAGCAGTGAATTACTTTCTCAGGGTTCTGATAATAGGTAGCCAGGATTCACTGAGATTGTAGCCGGTGTCGCGGTTGAAATTATCTGGGTGTTTACGTATTTCAACCGCCTCCCTGATGATCCTGGGACGATATTGCTTTATACGGGCAAGAACATCCACTCCTTGGAACATGACATCATGGCCAGGTGTTAATGCATGATCGGCAACAGCTGATTTATCAGGTTGAATGAGCCTGATACATCTATTATGTTCCTTAATGCGAGTGCATATTGTTCTCGAAGTCTGCCCGATGTAAACCTTGCCACAAGTACAGGGAACTCTGTAGATACCCGGTTGTTGCAATTTAGGCAAACTGTCCTTAGTTGGTCGCAGGAGTTGCCTAATCTTAACAGAAGTTCCAAATACAGTCCGTATGCTGTACCGACGTAGGATTTTAGCAATACGATCCGTCGTGTTATGTATGTAAGGTAGGTAAGCAGTTCCTCTTACATCTCTTTTCTCAACTGACGTCCTATTATTATTTGTTGGTTTCAGAACCTTAGAGATCAAAGCCTTGCTATAACCGTTGCTCTCAAAGGTGGTTCGCAAGGTATTAATTTCTTCTTGTAAAGAAGACACTTCACAAATCCTCCTAGCCCGGGTAGTTAGAGTTGTAAGGATACCATGTTTCTGGGCAGGGTGATGGTGAGAACTTGCGTGGAGATATCTATTGGTGTGTGTTGGCTTACGAAAAACGCTGTGTCCTAAAGATCCATCCTCTTTCTTGGTGACGAGAACATCTAAAAACGGTATTTTGCCGTCAGATTCCTTTTCCATGGTGAAACAAATAGAAGGGTGCTGGAGATTAAGGTGATCCAGGAAATGGCTAAGAAAATCTTAGCCATTTCCTGGATCACCTTAATCTCCAGCACCCTTCTATTTGTTTCACCATGGAAAAGGAATCTGACGGCAAAATACCGTTTTTAGATGTTCTCGTCACCAAGAAAGAGGATGGATCTTTAGGACACAGCGTTTTTCGTAAGCCAACACACACCAATAGATATCTCCACGCAAGTTCTCACCATCACCCTGCCCAGAAACATGGTATCCTTACAACTCTAACTACCCGGGCTAGGAGGATTTGTGAAGTGTCTTCTTTACAAGAAGAAATTAATACCTTGCGAACCACCTTTGAGAGCAACGGTTATAGCAAGGCTTTGATCTCTAAGGTTCTGAAACCAACAAATAATAATAGGACGTCAGTTGAGAAAAGAGATGTAAGAGGAACTGCTTACCTACCTTACATACATAACACGACGGATCGTATTGCTAAAATCCTACGTCGGTACAGCATACGGACTGTATTTGGAACTTCTGTTAAGATTAGGCAACTCCTGCGACCAACTAAGGACAGTTTGCCTAAATTGCAACAACCGGGTATCTACAGAGTTCCCTGTACTTGTGGCAAGGTTTACATCGGGCAGACTTCGAGAACAATATGCACTCGCATTAAGGAACATAATAGATGTATCAGGCTCATTCAACCTGATAAATCAGCTGTTGCCGATCATGCATTAACACCTGGCCATGATGTCATGTTCCAAGGAGTGGATGTTCTTGCCCGTATAAAGCAATATCGTCCCAGGATCATCAGGGAGGCGGTTGAAATACGTAAACACCCAGATAATTTCAACCGCGACACCGGCTACAATCTCAGTGAATCCTGGCTACCTATTATCAGAACCCTGAGAAAGTAATTCACTGCTGCTTTCCGTTGTCCCTAACATGGGGCTATAATGGCGTCCATCTTTGGGCACCTTCTATATGTTCTTTGTTGCTTTCTCTTAGCAATCATTGTCGTATTCCAGATTACTCCTGACGAAGAAAGGCATGGTTTCTTTCGAAACGCGTCGAGTTTTAATATAATAAACACGGCATAAGCCCAAAATTCAACATTATGAATAAAATATGTATTTCTTAATGTGTGCATGCTAGTGCAAGTTTTCAAAATACGTAACGCAAAGTACATCGAGTTCAGTTTAGTATTCAGATATTGTATATGTTTATTCCATTTCAAGTCTTGTTGTATCCATTGTCCTAAAAACTTTGTTTCTGATTTATTTTCTATTTGATGATCATTTAATGTTATACTGGGCGTCCCAGGATTCCTATTCTGTATAGGGTGGGAATTTAGAGATACTTTTTTATAGTTTATTATGAGGCGATTATCTTGTGACCATTTGGTTAACTTTTCTGTAACGGAGTCAGCAGACTGCTGTAAGACCCGTTTAGTTTCACCTTTTATTACGATTGTTGTATCGTCCGCAAACAAAATTTCCTTATGAGAATCAACGTTCTGTGTTATATCATTGATATATAGAAGAAAGAGTAGTGAGCCCAAAACCAATTCCTGTGGTACTCCAAATTTAATAATACCCTCATTGGACAATGTTTCATTAAGTAATCTGGTTCCATCATCCTTGTGTCTCAAGCTTTCTATTTGTTTACGCCTTGTTGAGTAAGACTCTATCCATTTATTAGCTAGACCTCTAATACCATATTGATTTAGTTTTGTAAGGAGGATTTTATGGTCAACAACATCAAAAGCTTTCGATAAATCCAAGAATAGGCCTGTTATATGTTCCCTGTTGTCAATTAATTTCCGAATACTATTACTACATTAATAAATTGATGTCTGTGTAGATTTTTCCGTTCTGAATCCATGTTGTGAGTTTGATAGTATTTTATATTTTTCTATAAAACTTAGCAGTCTCTTATACATGAATTTTTCCACAATATTTGCAATACCAGTTGGTAAGGTAATAGGACGATAGTTATCTAATTCATCTTTTGAACCGTTTTTGTGCACTGGAATTACTTTTGATAACTTCAAAATATCCGGGTAAATTCCTGAGAGAATTGAACTGTTTATTAAGTGTGTAAGTGGATTTATTATATTTTCTGCACATTTCTTTAAAATCGTATCAGGGATGCCATCAATGCCAGCACAGAATTCATTTTTAGCTCTTTTATAACTATTATTTCCTCTTCACTCGTGACATGATTTATAAATAAAGAATCACTGCATATATTTATTTTATTATTAGAATTTAGTGCATTTACCTGTGATTTATTTAATAATATTTGTGGCATTTCCAGAAAATAGTCATTAAAAGTGTTTTCTATTTCCTATTATTGCAGGTCAGTGTAATGTTCCTTTGGGTTCTGCAGATTTTCCAGTTTCGTTCTTCATCACGGACCACATAGCCCTGTTTTATTGGATGATTGGGAAATAAAATTATCATTATGCATTTTGTTATGTCGTGGGAGATACAAGATAAATAACACACACTTGTTAAAATAAAGCAACGGTTTATTTAACACTAGTTGATACACAACGATACACAAGGTGGACGTTACGTCAGCGGACTAGATCGGAACTAGCGCGGAACTGCCGTCTTCAGTCTGCAGGTGCATATATGCATATTATATGGAAGGTTCCAGATTGGAATGTTCCAGATTAGAATGTTCTGGGCATAGCAACTAGAATGTTCATGTTATCTCAAGTAAATACACAACATTTCCTTCCTCTTTTAAATGGATGATTTAAGAAACTTAAAAGGCGTCTGGGTAATAGGTGGTGGCCTGTTTACAGGTGTAGCTGGTGTGGTTGGTTGTATTAGGACTGTTGCTGGTGTCTCGGTGAAGCGAACTCTTCTCTGGCTTGGTGGCTCGGTTGTGCGGTGGCTTGGTCGGTGCGCGGTGGCTTGGTCAGTTGCGTGGTGGCCTCGTCGCTTGCGCGGTGACCTAATTGGTTGCGTGGTGGCTTGGTCGGTTGCGCGGTGACTTGGTCGGTTGCGCGGTGACCTCGACGTGGCCTGGTCAAGTTGAGTCTCGTGCGGAGATGAGGGTACCTTTGCTCCGTTGCTGTCATCGTTCGACTGGTGTAAGCGATTGGACGTTCTTGTCCGTTGCTGAGCCGGTGTTACAGTACTGCGCCCAGGCTGGGTAGATTATTGGCTGAGGAATAACCTAACCACCTAGGGAAGATGATAAAGAAAAGGAGGTGGGTTTCGGAATGGAGAAAAAGGATGGAGAAATAGGAGGAGAGTCCCACAAAAGTTATAAATTTAACTTTAAATGCACTCAGAGGCGGTTGCCACCGCAAATCCGCTCTCTGATACCTAAAGTGGGTAAGGACCTGGTTGAAGCTGCCGGGAACCGCATCTAGGACTTGGGCGGTTTGCCAGAGAAAGGCTTTAGCGTATTCCCTCTCAAGCATGCATATGCCTACTATGGGGAAGGGTGATGGTCTGACAAGACAAATAGTAACAGATTTATTGCGTATGAACGAGGGCATGAACCTAGGAAGAGTTAGGAAAGCCAGGATCTTGCCTAACCGTTGTATTAGAGAAATGATAAATCCAAAAACAAATATTCAATTTATTTAACAAGGCAAAAGAGCGTAATGAATTTAACAAGTATATAGTTTCAATTTGGTTAACAATTTGGGGTCGCAGACCTCCTAACATTTAAAATTTGCTCCAGGCAATTAACAATTCTTTAGGTTTCAAACCTTATATATGTACTAAAATCTTTGTAAGATTTAAAAAAGACAAATGAAGTGATTAAAGTTTAAACATTAAATCGAGTACAATGTGTGTACTTTCAGAAATTCCCAAGTACCTATCTTAGAAAAAGTTACAACTTCAAAAATAACAAAAAAAAGAAAACAGGTAGAATGGAAGAGAAATTTCTATAACTTCTTATATTTACGCTGAATTACTTTTATAATAGTTACAAAATAGGACAGGTCACTTACTGTGAAACCTGAAGAGAAAGTCAAAAGGAAGGTTCTAGACATCCTATGGTTAGATAGGAATCACGAGACAAATGGGGCAAGTTTCCCTTTCGTGAAACCTAGAAATAACTCACTAATGAGTTGAAAGAATTGTATTCTCTAATTAGAAGGGAGAAACAATGTAAGTTTAAAACGTGTGCAAGACACGTATTTATGCAGAAGTTAATTAATGTTGTATAAGAAAAAGGGGAGGGCACTTTTATAGAGTGACACCTCATTGAAAAAAAGACTTAAAGTAATAAATTTATTATTATGGTTTGTTAGTAAAGGGTTTAGGAAATATCAATTGGGATTGAGGATAAATGTTCATGGCCTTATTTATGGTAATCGGACGATCGCGACGCGGTAGAAATGTTGAACAAGCACTAGTTTTCACTATAGTCTGTTGAATGGATGAAAAGTTCACTGTAGTAGCGCAAAAGTTTATGGCAAAGAAAGTTATTGCAATTGTGAAAAATGACTGGTTGCACTAGATAGGCGAAAGTCTATTACTTGAGAAGGTTGTAGATTATCATTAAATACGCTTGAGCAAATCCAACGGAGGAAAGAAAATTTAGCTATGGAGCATTGATTTATAAGGAAGATATCCTAGTTTGGAATGGCATTCCCACAAGTGAGTGGAAAATACATGACGGCGTGACTTGTAGATAAAGTGCAGATTCTGGAAGGTTCCAGAACGACCCTAATGGAAGAATAGGGCCAAAGTTACTCCAGCGGTGGAACAAGCTTAATCTTTATAGACAGTGGGTATTTGATAATATCCCACGTTGTGAGAAGATCTCTCATTTAATAAGCATAAGAAATGCTGCTTTTCACAAAGAGTGGCTTAATTAGACAAAAGCCCAACATGGAGAATCCCGCGAAGGATGAATATTGCCACAAATGATTAATCTCACACTGCCTATAAATGATCGATAAAAGCATGTAGATAATAAAACTGATGAAGATGAGGTTAAAACCTGAAGTATGTACGTATCTTTGTTGCATGGCGAAGGTGAAGTTCCCTTTGACGGATACTTAATGTGCCAACATGGCGTAGAATGTGGAGAGTGCCTCTTGGTTTGAAGAGACTGGCTCTAGTTGAGCCTTGACTGACCAAGTCAACTGCCGACGAACGAGTGAGAGCTGCTAGTCGCAGAAAAGCACTAGCCTAGACGGCATGACCAACAAGAAGTTGAGTGCACTTAAGAGAATGAGTGAGCGGTTGCTCACGACGCGGAGAAGTGTAGAACTGAAGTGACCGAGCGAGCTGGCTGCGCGCGTGGAGAAGAGAGCAGTAGGAGGAGGGGAGAAGAGGGGGAAGCGGGCAAGAGAGGGGAGGAACACAGAGGTTGCACATAAACATGAAACAACTTTACGAAAATAAATGTTTTTCTTGATGAATGGTCTTCAAAGAGTTGATAGCTGGCGATGGTGACGAGATCTGGTGGCGAGATGGATAAGGAAGTCCTCTTGTACAGGGAAGAATTGAGTAACTTCACAGATTCGCTGCTAGATGACGCTAGGTGAGTCATGGAAGATATATATCTAGAACAGACTCACAAAGAACATAAGAGACCTGACCACCAAAGAGAAAATAGAAGATCACTGTTGGTGTTTGATAAAAAAGGAAGGAATGAACATGCAAAAGCATTAAAAATTATATTCTCTCATACCGTGTATTCCAAGAATACACCACAGGCCGGTCTTGCTGGCGTCCGTGGCTAACAGGAGTGGTAACGCTGGGCCATACTGTATGAGTACCTGGGGTGAGGTTAGGGCGTTCTTGATGTCTTTATATGCCCTGTCGCCTTCTGGTTTCCAGATGAGAGGGTCATTGAGCAGCATGCCTCTGAGTGATCTGTCTCTGGTGGACAAATCGGGGATGAACGAACCGTAGTAGGTTGCTTTACCAAGGAACAGTTGGAGTTCTTCTGGTGTAGTCGGTTTCGGTGCATCACGTACAGCTCGGATGTGTGCATCAGACTTGTGCATGCCTGACGCATCGATTTTGTGGCCAAGGGCTTCCAGGGATGTTTGAGTGAAAACACATTTGGCTCTGTTGATCTTGAGGTTGTGTTGCCAAAACCGTTCCAGAGTGGTGCTGAGGGCATGCATCAGATTTTCAAAGCTATCCGCAAAATCTATACTGTCATCGAAAAAACATACGACGTTTGGGAGACCTTGCAGGACTGTGTCCATTCGCCGCTACCAGATAGCAGGCATGTTAGCTGCTCCATATACTGCTCGCGTTGGGCGGATCAGACCGTGAGTTGGGGTGTTAAGCGTGAGAGCATGGCTGAACTCATCGTCGACCGCGAGATGAGTGTACGCGTCGGTGATGTCCAGGTGGCAGAAGAGAGTGGCGCCGTGTATTCGGTTGAACAGATGTTCCACCTTGAGAACCGGATGTTCATCGATGATGTTCCGCGGGTTGAGAGTAGGCTTGGCTTGTAGTTGCCTGTGATCCTCAGGTTGCCGTTCTTCCTGCCGACAACGTGCGTTGTCGATGCCCACTCAGAGTAGTCCACTCTTTTGTAGAAGCCAGATGCAATTTTCTTGTCGATTTCCTTAGCGTAGGCATCGCGGAGGGAAACTGGTACGCCTCAGCACAGGCGAAAACAGGGTGTGACTCCAGCCTTCAGGTGCATCTTCGCTGGGGGACCTGAGACCTTCCCGGGGGCCTCACTGAACACATCCTGATAGCGAGATAGAGTGTTGTCGAGCTGCTTCTGTTGTTCCAAGGTCAGAGCCTGCTTGTCTGAGAGCTTGTGGATTGGGTCGGGTTTTGCGAAGAGGTAACCAAAGTCGATCTCCCGTACAAACTCTGAAATACACTCTCGGCCAATGAGCGATTCGACTTCATCGTCAACAACGTAGAGATTCAGGTTGCTGATTGTGGTTCCGATGGTGGTGCACACTGACGTTTTGCCAATGCATTTGATCGGATGACCGGTGTAACTGAAAAGGTTACGATCATATTTCTGCAACACAAAACCTGGTTCGATCATACTTAGCTTCAATTTGCCCATGGTTAAGCAGGGGGCGCCGGTGTCGAGCTCCATTTTGACGGTGGTTCCCTCTATGCTAACATCAACTAGTGGCCTAGGTTTTGCGTTGGCAGATCCAATGACCTCGATTTTGCTGAGGTACTCCACGACGTCGAGGTTCTCTGCTGGAAGCTCTTATTCGGTCACATGATTTGTTGTTGGATGTTTCCTCGATTTTGATCGGCAAACTTTTCCGATGTGACCTTTCTTGCCACACTTCAGGTACTTGGCGTTCAGGAACCTTCACTGAATGTGAGGATTGGCTTCACCGCACCCTGCACATGTTGATTGGTTGTTCTGGGATGCAGTCTGGTTTGCCTGGTGTGGCCCTTGGTGCTGCCTGGTTAGGTGGTAACACCCTTGACTTCGATGAGCTGACTTGCTGCTTGGCGGCTGCTGGTTGCTGTTCTTCCTGGACAGGGGCTTCTCGTATCCAATCCGATTGGTTGACTCAGACTTAGCGGAAGCTGTTTTGACCTCGTCGGTGGTGATGCGAGTAACTTCGAGTGCGTGCGTGATTTCATATTCCGCGGTGAAGTTTTCTGTTTTTTTTTTGTGTGCAATAATCTCGTCGCACATTTCTCGTCATTTGTTCAATTAACATGCGATCAAGGAATGTGCCACACTCACAAAACGTTGCAGCCTGCCGCAGTATTAAGGTGAAGCTAGCGAAGGTTTCTCCTTACTTCTGCATTACACTCCGAAATGTGATGCTCTCATCAAACTTGTTACGTGTGGCGTCAAAGTGGCCTTTCAGCTTAGATTGAATCTCATTGTATGACAGAGTTTCCAGATCATTAGGACTCACCAGGATCATTGAGTTCAGATCCCATGTAAACCCGTGCAAAATGTTCGTGTTGATCCGCGGGTACCTTGCTCAGGTTGAGCGCCCAGTTAATGCGAGTGAAATAGTCGGCTACAGTCGTCCCGTCGGTAGCACGATACGGTTGCATTGTGAACTTTGGCGGTCGAGGCTCTGGTGACGTTGTTGACCCTATTGTCTGTCGGATATCGTCGGCGATCATTGCCAAGAATTGTTGGAGTTGCTCAGAGGTTAAGTCCGGCATGGTGAAGATGAGTGGAGAAAAGTATTTCTCACACGCTCTTGCGATGAACTTAGTTCGGTGCACACACTTGCGTTGAGGTTAGAAAGTCACTCGGTTTCATAACGTTACTTATCTTATCCCACTTCTGACACCACTGTTATGTCGTGGGCGATACAAGATAAATAGCATTCACTTGTTAATATAAAATAACGGTTTATTTAACACTATTTGATACACAACGATACATAAGGTGGACGTAACGTGAGCGGTCTAGATCGGAACGAGCGCGGAACTACCGTCTACAGTCTGCGGGTGCATATATACATAGTATATGGAAGGTTCCAGATTGGAATGTTCCAGATTAGAATGTTCTGGGCATAGCAACTAGAATGTTCATGTTATCTCAAGTAAACACACAACACATTTTCTTTGCTAGTCTTATTACCTTACTTAATATGTTAGTGTATTTTTCTAGCATAAATTGAACTCAGGTGTTGTGTGGCATTGTTTATATAATTTGTGTAGAAATTTCTTTCTTTGACATGAATGTATAATCCCTGTTGTTATCCAATTGCTAGTTTTGTTATTTTGAATAGTTCTTTGCTTAAAGGGGAATGCTGTTTCAAAATAGTGTTTTGGGGTACTGTTAAATGCATTAAATTTATCATTTACATTTTCTAGTTTGTAAATTTCTGACCATGTTTCCTTTTTTAATAAGTCATTGAAATATGTAACATTTGTTTCAGCGAATGACCTGCATTTTGATTTTATTCCATTATTATTTGTATTTGTCCAAGGTGGTCACTAAAACCTGGGCAATAGACTTCTATTGAATGGTGATTGTGCCGATATGTCGTCACTTTTTACCCCCATAGCTTCTTGGCCTATGTCTAGTAATTGCTGCCTGGTGTGATGCCTTCGATTCTCTGTTTCCCGCTGGAGAGCTGCACCGTAAGGTAAGATCCTGTGTCTGTCCATGGCTTCCTTTAAGAAGGCCTTGGCCACACCGAATTGCAACACCGCTTCGCTGACGTCATACGTCCGGGTCCGGCCGTGCGCCTAGGGAAGAGAAGACATTGCTGTCTTAATTTGAAATCGGGTTATTGGAAAGAAGTTCACTAATATGTATGAACGGAGGAAGGTGCGTATACTGTAGATATACTGTATATTCTGATGTGAGTTATTTATTAATTAGTCAATAAATCGATAAAAATGATAAAATTAATTCACATACATTTAACTTATATTAAAACATGTCATGAATGAAATAAATATTTCACATAAGTGTTAACAATTTTCTTTTCTTACTTTCACTTGAAGTAGGCCTACTCGATGCGTCTGTCATCATTTTGGAGTAAATGTTCAGAAGAATGTTCGATGCAATTGCAATTATTAGCTTAACACTATCACCATATTCTCTGCTTCGTTTGAATTCCTTTCTGTTTCCATTTTTGTCCACATACACTTCTGTGAATTCTAAATCACCTTGATGAAAGTGCTTAATACATACAACTGACCTTTCGGATGGTTCCCAGTTTTCTCGGGGAATAGCTCGAAGCCACAAATTTCGTTTCCTCGTCTTTTGGGAACATGAAACATTGCACATACCCTTCACTCTTAGTTCTGTCATAATTGGACTTACACCTTGGAGCTACACATCTGTCCGGCATCTAAAGGTAACAGGAAAGACAGAATTGTTATATTTATATTGATACCGGTACGTTGCTGGAAAACAAATTATCCTAGAAAGCCATAGTGGAAACTGAGAAAATCGAAATGAGTATACTCTGTCTATAATAATAATAATAATCATCATCATCATCATCATGGGAAAATCAAGCAGGTTGTAAATTTAAGTATCTTGGGGAATGGATAGACCCTACAATGTCCGAAAACGAGGCTTTTGCGTCACGCTTGAATAAAATTGAAATGGCTTACCATCTAACTAAGAATGAGTACAACAAAAGATCTATATCCCTGAATGCAAAACTGAATCACTACTGCACGGTCATCCGGCCAGAAGCTTTGTATGCAGCGGAATGTCTTTCCATGAATAGAAAAGGCATAATGGAAAAACTGGAGACCAAGGAAAGGAAGATATTGAGGAAAATCCTGGGTACAGTGAAAGAACGCGGCGAGTTCCGAAGACGCCACAACCACGAGTTGTACACTCTCGTAGAGAAAATAACGGACGTGATGAGGAGAAGGAGGATTTCTTTTTATGGACATATAACCCGAATGAAATCAACACGGCTATCCAACAGAATTTTTGCTTTTCTCCGTGAGAAAAAGACAAAGGGGGCCTGGTTCATTGAAGTAGAGAAAGATCTGTTGGAGACTGGGATTACACGTGAAGATATCCAGGAGCGTGACCCACTTAGGGATAAACTTCAGAAACATCGGAGTTTTCAACTTAAGCCGAAGCTAAAAACCGAGAAGGCGTGGACGACAGAGAGAAAGGTGCAACATCGATTGCGAATGAAGGAGTACTGGGCTAACATTAAAATGCAGAAAAAACAGTTTACATGACGTGGGCCTTAGTTGGCCGTAACGAAGGAATAATAATAATAATAATAATAATTGGCCTATCGACCGGGGTAGCTACTCACGCAGTGCCGCAAGGCCCTGGGACCTGACTATCCCTGGAATCGGAAGAGCAGTGGGTTCGAATCCCATCGTCAACCGTTCTTGAAATGGTTCTCCGTGGTTTCAAATGTTAAGCTCCAGGCAAATGCCAGCCACTGACCCTTCCAGCCAATTATTTTTCCAGTTTCAGTCCTTGTATCTCTCGTTAACTATTCTGGTGAGGCCGGCATCAGGAAGGGCACCCGGCCGTAAAAACCATTCTCCACATTTAAAAAAATCTCTCTGAAACGGCAATAATGTGAGTTGGAAATAATAATAATAATTATAATATCAAACCAGATCCAGAGTACTTAAAACTCCACAAAGAAGAAATCATAATGAAAATTAATCAGGGGACATCAACAGACTGGCAGAAAATAACGAAGAAAATACAGGAAGTCATGAAACTAGGACAATCTCCTCGCACAAGAAAACATCGTTGGTGGAATGCAATTTGCGATCGGGCAGTTGACAACCGAATTACTGCGTGGAAAAAGTTTAACAGTCACAAAACTGAGGAAAACTGGGAGAACTTTCTTAAAACCCAAAAATATGTCTCCAAAACAATTAGGAAAGAAGAACGAGGATATGACAACAACAGACTCCATGAAATCCAGCAGGATTTCACCCAGCATAATACTAGAAACTTCTACAAGACGTTTAGAGAAAACTTAAAGGGATATCAGGCGCCCAGCATGTGCTTCAAGAAACACGATGGCACGTTGGAAACTAACGCGAAAGAAAACTGTAAAATATTAGCCCAATACTTCTACTCCCTTCTTAACTGTGAACCAACCCAAGAAAAACTTGCCTTCACTCCTCCGGTTTCCTCACACCCAGACTCACAACCCCCTGACTTAGAAGAAATTCAGGAGATCATCCAAAAGCTCAAAAATAACAAAGCACCAGGAGAAGATGGGATCATTGCTGAATTCTGGAAACTGAACGATCCTACACTTACGCAGAAACTTCATCACCTTATTTCAGACATATGGATGATGGAGCGAATACCAGATGACTGGAAATGTGCTCTAATTCATCCGTTACACAAAAAGGGTGATAAAACAGACATCAGTAATTACAGAGGAATCTCCCTGCTCCCTATTGCTTATAAAATCCTCTCCAATGCACTTTTAAACAGGCTAGAACCCCAGGTGGATCCGATAATTGGTGAATACCAAGCCGGATTCAGAAAAGGGCGATCATGTGCTGAACAGGTGTGGAGCTTGAAAACAATATTACAAATGAGAAAATGAAGAAATACAGTAATAACATTCGTCGACTTCAGAAAAGCGCATGACACTGTAGACCACGAATCCCTTATTATGATCATGAAAGAATTCGGGATAGACAGAAAGACCCGAAAAATCATTGAACAGACGCTTACAGGAACTATGTCCAAAGTGAAATTTATGAGTGAAATATCGGAGCCCTTTCTCATCAAAACTGGAGTTCGACAGGGGGACGGATTATCCCCAATGCTCTTTAATATTGTTCTAGAAAAGATCATTAGGGAATGGGAACGTCATGTAAAAGGCATTCAAATTGGAATATAAAAAGAGAACCGTCTTACAGTCAAGTGCCTCGCTTTTGCGGACGATATTGCCATTAACACTAACACCAGACACGAAACCATACACGCAGTGGAAAAATTACATGAAATTGCTCAAAGAACCGCACTACAAATTTCTTATGAAAAACCCCACTATATGGCAAGACGGCCTGAAAATAACTCTTCTTTAATAACACAGTACGGTAAAATAACACAAGTCCCCCATTTTAAATACCTTGGTGAAATCATACAGTCCTCGGGACTAAACCGAATCGCCAATGAACAAAGAATCACCAAACTACAGAAGGCCTACAAGCTAACGTGGGCTCACTACAACAAGAAGTGCATCTCGTTAGACGCAAAATTAAGGCACTATACAACGGTGATTCTTCCGGAAGCAACTTACGCAGCCGAAAAATGGTAATCGACGGTCATTCCAAAATTAAGGATATAGAAAAACAGGAAGGGAAAATTCTCAGAAAGATTTACGGGGCAGTTAATAATAACGGTATTTGGATGAAGAGACCTCAAAGCGAACTCTACCGAAAGATCCACACGATAACGGAAGTAATCAGAAAACGCCGAGTACAGTTTTATACACACATTTACAGGATGGAAAATTTCAGAACGGCGAAGAAATTGCCCAACGTTATAACACGGAGTAAGGGTGGCACGGAGTGGCTGACAGAGGTTCAGAGGGACCTACAACAGGTCAACATTGAAAACCTTGAGGACCGCACCGAGTGCAGTAATAAAATCAAAAATGTTAAGTTTGATCAGAGACCGTCACGACAGACTGGAAGAAAGTGGACAGCTGAGCGGAAGAAGGAGCATTCAGAGAGGATGAAGATATTTTGGGAAGAGAAGCGGGAAAACGCCAGGAGATGAAATCATGTATTCAAGTTCAATCGCTCTCCTAAAGGGGAACAATCGATTAAATAAATAATAATAATAATAATAATGATAAAGCATCATTAGACTTCTGAGATATCTCTTGCCTCTGCTAATAAATAACAATACCGTACCGTAAGTAGTTCGGTAGACTGCCTCTCCGTCATTCATGTCTGTCATTTTCAGCAGGCATTCTTATTCAGACATCATACGAAACATAAATAGACGAAGGTGACTTCCTCATGCAATAAATCGCTATCTCTGTTTTAGTAACTAATTAGTACGCCCATATCAGTGATTTATGTGTATCTGTTTAACTTACACTGCTTAAATGCCAACGCAGACATGAGAAAAATAGCTAGCGTAGGTCAAGTTTGATCGAAAGTAGGCCTACAGATTATTGACGAGAACAAAGACTCCGCTAGTATCAACGTACGATTGTTGTTTCAACACATTTAAATTTTAACAAGTGTATGAAGCTTAAAAATCAAAAAGCATGAAGCTTCGGAACAATACAGAAGAGCAACCACGTGCGATATAATTCGAGAGCTTACTATCATCTAATTTTATAGAATAACGACGTTGTGTTAGGAGCTGTACTTACGTTTCCCAGATGATTAGCCTTTGCTCTCGGGTCTACCTTAAACACAATTGAAAGAACTGCGAGCGATAATAGAATATATCCAATTTTATGTGGACTAACAGATGACCTCGTAGTTCCGCCCCTTAAAACAACAATAACTAACTAAACACGTTCAACACCATTCATCACCATGCTTACTGCTCGCCACACATAGGCGGCGTTGCCGCTCCTCTATGGACAAGGCCTGCTTATAGGAAGCCATGGTGTGTCTTATTCTACAGGATGTAGCTGGTGCGCAGGTCCAGAGTGTGAACGCCAAGATGGTCGTCATTTGTTTAGTTGTTATTTTGAAGTCAATTATGAGGGGTGCTTGGATCTTATAATATAAAGGTTAGAATTGGATCTCCGTGGGAGAAAACTGTAGAAGAGTTTTGCTGCGAGTCCCGTTTAGGAATCCAAGTGGTCTGGGAGATGTTTATTTGTTCTATTCATCTTTGATTCCAGCTAGGAAATGATTGTACCTATTATGTAGCGCAAACAGCATTAACATTTAGATGTTATATTTATTTTGTTTTGTAAAAAAATATAGATTTCGCCGAGTATGGAATGGATAGGCCGAGGAAATATGTGGTTGGTTTCTTCTATAGTGTTGGCCTCGAAAGACGTATTGGGTTTTATGTTTGCTTGGTTTTTGTTTCCTCAATCTACCGTTGGCGAACGATAACATTGATCGTCCGACAGCTGATGGGAAAACAATGGAGTGTGCTAGGAGCCATGACAGAAAGTCGATGTTATTGAAATGTTTGTCTCGGGGATTGTCATGAATTATTTGAGGAATAAATGGATTCAGACATCTTAACATGTGCTAATACCCCGTTTAGACGTCCCGGTTGCGATCGCGATCAGGCACCCATCCAGATTAAGTTGGGACGTCTAAACGCAACAGGATTACATTATCGCGATCAACTTTCCCTCCAACAGGATCAGCCCGATCCCGTTCCCACAACGAGATAATCGCGTTCGCGGCCATTGCGATCGTCGGTGTGTTCTATTCTCCTGCTGTGTGAGTGAAGTAGGCAGTGGAAATGATGGCCATTTTGTATTATCTTGTGTTTTGCAAGCGAGAGGTACGTAATGTTGGCCTTGATGGTTGTATTTATGTTGGTTGATATCAGATGTATGAAGATTGAGAGACACAATATGATGGATGGAGACAAACATACCAGTGTTTAAACACTGCAAAAAATTATTAGCGTTGGGGAAAGTCGATGAAGATTAATAAAGACATAAATGTATTTTCATAGACATAGAAGAAATTCCGATAGGGCCAAATGACTCTGGACGAACAAAGAAGTATTTATGCAATAAATATTTTAATTTCCACACGAAGAATATGCCTTGTCTACAATTCTCCTCAGGATTTGTATATATTTAAGAATTTACATTAGCAGGTTGAATTATGTATAAAGAATAACTGAAATACTTCAAAACTGGAGGAAATAAACTACTGTAAATTTCTGCTATAACACTTGGAATTCAAAAGTTGGCAGACCTTAGCGATGTCATGCTGTTTTACTTGATTATCCTGTTGTTTCATGATGGGACGTCTAAACATGTACCAATCACAAATGCCGTTGATCGCGATTGGACATTATCCTGATCAGAGATAATCGGGATCGCGTCCGAGACGTCTAAACGGGGTATAAGGCATGTATGTGTATCGAGCAGAACCTACTGGTAAGATTAGAGGGTTCAAGGAGCCATGACAGTAAGTCGATGGACTTGTAATGCTTGCTTTGGGGATAGTCATGAATTTTTTAGGAAATAATGGATTCAGACATCTTAACATGTGCTGAGGCATGTATGAGCATCGAGCGAAAGCTATTGGTAAGATTGGAGAATTGGAAAAGAGCTGTGTCGGCATAAAGTGAAGAAACTAGCCTTGATAATTTGTATGGTATTCCAGACTTGGCATTATCATCTTCGTTTTAAGTTGGTAAATTACTATGAATGTTACCACGTATGCTAATAATAAGGCAATTACCGTGAGTAATGATATTTTCACATCTTGTTGATATATGCTATGTTTATTGTTTGTTATTATGTTAAAGTTTGTAATGATTACTGATGTTGTTAATAGAAGTTGTTACCTCATTTCGAAACAGTGTATCATTTCTAGGTCTATACTTGGTACTGTAGTCCCGAAATATTCATCTGGATTATGTCGCAAATGGGTCCGGCCTTCTACATAATGCGTGGGTGGGTGTCAACTGGTTTTATGCAGAGTGTGGTTACGTGTACATTCCACATTTTCTTAATGTTTCGAGATTGCAGTGTTGTGTGTAGGCTTGGAAGTATGCACTTAACCTTAACTTACGTGAAGTATGATTATGGATATTTTATAACCTCTAATCTATGTATGTTGTTTTGTTTCATGTTTAATATTGCCACAAATGTAAGTGAGAGCTTTGCCTGCTAGTTATTATCTGACCAAATATGAAGTGGTACACGAATTGATTGTCTGAAGTGAAAAGCCTAGCTATCATAGGGAGTTCGATAGTGCTGAGCTAAAAAGAGTGAAGGATAAGCCTATTTTTATTCCTGACCATGATCACCTTTATTGGAATGCCGGTAAGTCCACCATAGTGTCCACTGTTTCTAACTTAATTGATTCATTAAATGCTGTGAATGTTCTGGGAAAATCGGCTACATTTCAACGAAATCGAATTAAGTATAGATCTATTCATTGGGTACATCGGTTACGGGATTTATATGGTGTTTGGTCATTGATTGATGTGATATTTGCGAATGAGTTATCAGGCCTACGTTCCAAACTTGTCGAATTATTTGATCTGAAGTTTCCTGAGGTAAGTAATTGAGATTTGGCTGAATCCATTGAGTGTTCGAATTGTGATAGTTCTATTGGTGACATTGCGTGTGAATTGAGTGATCGTGTGCATTTAATTGGCGATTTAGAACCTATGTTGGCAGATAATTGTCAGGATAGTGCGATGCTTAGTGAAAATAAAAAATTCTTCGAAAGGGAGTAGTCATATAGGGTCATCTACTGATTTGCCTCGAAATGTGTTGAGTGCGGGCAGGCCTAAAACTGTTAATCGGAGTAGTTCCACTGAAAGTTGCTCGACGTCAAACTCATAACATCAACAACATCAGCCACAACAATTTCCATCATGTAATCGAAGCTTGCCACCTCTGGGTAGCAGGGCGATATACTCGCTAAATGAATCACACAAAATACAGTACACCGACTTCACTAATATACACTTATTTATTAATAACTAATACTAGATACATAAACACGACGACAGTTCATATGCAAATACCCTGAAGAAAGGTTGAAATCACAAACATATAATGATAATAATTCTTCCCCACTTATAAATTCTTATTTTCTGGTTGTTCTCTGGCAATCAAAACTATCAATACCAGTTTGTCAACATGTAAGCAAGCTTCCATTACCTGCATCTCTTGTACATTATCCGCAACTACCTTCATAAGGGAAAAATACCCCTCACACAATTCTTAGTATTCATCTGCTTCATTTATTATTACTCCACTTTTTCAGGGTAATATGTCAGCATGTACCAACCAAATCATAATACTTGATACTCTTCTTTCATTATTCTTGTTACTTCAAAAAGACTCTACCATACATCACAACGTAACATTCTCATAACTGCCTACACAAATCATCCCCACAAACAGAAAAGATATAACCTCCACACTACCATACCAAAACATAACATTTTCATTTCCTAGAACATAATTTAATATTCTCCACATCTCATTCTCCACAAGCAGACACTCTATTTTTCTTTTTCAACCACAAGATAACCTCCATTCATCTCAGCATAATCTTCCTTCAAAATGACATCACCATAGTAACATTGTAAGTAGTCAAAGCCACCTGTCACCCACTTCTGGACCAACACAGAGATTCTCTATGCCACAAAACACAACACTCTCCCTGGTCAACCCAACAACAACCCCTGGCACTATCCAGCCCATGACGGGCTAAGGCCGACCAAGCGACCGCTGCCCAGCCATTCGGCCTGCAGATATTGGGGTGACGCGTGATCAGCGCGTCGGGTCCCCTCGGCCGTTAATCTTGGTTTTCATGATCGGGGCGCTGTCTCACTGTCAGACAGCTATTCAATTGTCCTCACGAGGCTGAGTGCACCCCGTTCCAACCCTCACGTCAGTTTTAAAATCCCTGACGGAGCCGGGGATCGAACCCGGGGTCTCCGGGTGAGAGGCAGGCGCGCTACCCCTACACCACGGGGCCGGCACTCTCCCTGGTGCTCCATCAATAGGTGGCCATGGTTGGTAACCTCAGTTACCCACATCACACACCATGGCGCTAAAACATACATACAGTAACCCAAAGTTGAGCTCTGTAACCAAAATTCGGTTGCAACCTGTTCACGGCCTGTGCCGTGCCAGTCATTGTCGTCTCGGATAACGGTCAACAATTCGTCTCAGACGAGTTCAAGACCTTTGGGTAGATTATTGGCTGAGGAATAACCCACCCACCAAGGGAAGATGATTAAGAAAAGGAGATGGGTTTCGGACTGGAGAAGAAGGATAGAGAAATGGGATGAGAGTCCCACAAAAGTTATAAATTTAACTTTAAATACCCTTAGAGGCAGTTGCCACTGAAAACTCTCTGATACCTAAAGTAGGTACGAGCTTGGTCCAAGCTGACGAGAAACACAGCTAGGACTTGGGCGGTTTGCCAGAGAAAGGCTTTAGTGTATTTCCTCCCAAGCATGCATAAAAGTACTATGGGGAAGGGTGATAGTCTGGCAATACAAATAGTAGCAGAATTGTTCTGTATTAACGATGGCATAAACTTTGGAAGAGTCAGGGAAGACAGACTCTTGCTTAACCGTGGTATTTGAGAAATGATAAATCCAAAACCAAATATTTAATTTATTTAACAATTCAAAGAAGCGTAACTTTAACATGTATATAATTTCAATCTTATTAACAATTTGGGGTCGCAGACCTCCGACAACATTTAGAAATTGCTCCAGGCAAATAATTTATGAGGTTTTGAACCTTATATATATACTAAAATCTTTGTAAGATTTGAAAAAGACAAATGAAATGCTTAAAGTTTAAACATCAAATTGAGTACAAGGAGTGTACTTTAAAGAATTTACAAGTAATTATTTTAGAAAAGGTTACAACTTCGAAAATAACACAAAAAAAAAGGAAGTGAGTAAATGATGAAGAAGTTCCTATTACTTCTTATGTTTATGCAGAATTAACGTTAGTTATTATGCAAATAAGGGCAGGTCACTTACTGTGAAACCTGACGAAAAGATCAACAAGGAAGGTTCTAGACTTCCTGTATTTAGATAGGAATCACGAACCAAATGGAGCAGTTTCCATTTCGTGAGACTTAGAAATAACCCACTCAAGAGTTGAAAGTATTGTATTCTCTCATGAGAAGGGAGAAACAATGTAAGTTTAAAACGTGTGCTAGACACGTAGTTATGCAGAAGTTAATTAATTACACATAAGAAAAAATAGGAGGGCACATCTATAGATTGACACCTCGTTGAAACAGACCTGAATTTAAAAGTTTATTACGGATTGTTAGTAAGAGGTTTAGGAAAGAGAAATTGGGATTGAGGAAAAATGTTCATGGCCTTATTTAAATGTAACCGGACGATCGCGACGCGGAAGAAATGCTGAGAGAACACTGTTTATCACTATAGTTCGTTGAATAGATGAAAAGTTCACTATAGAAACACGAAAGTTTATGGCAAAGAAAGTCACTTCAATTTGTAAAAATGACTGGTTGCACTAGACGAACAAAAGTCTATTGCTGGAGAAAATGGTGGATTACAGATAAATGTGCCATAGAACATCCAACGGTGGAAGAAAATTCACTATTGAGCTTTAATTCAGAAGTGAGATTCTTCAATTTAAATAGTATTCTCACAAGTTAGTGAAAATTACATGACGGCAGGACGTGTAGATAAATACAAGATCTGGAATGTTCCAGAACGATCTTAGTAGAAGAATGGGGCCGAAAATTAATCCAACGGTGGAGCGAGCTTAGTATTTTACAGACAGCGGGTATCAGATAATATCCCACGTAGTGAGAAGATTTCTCAATTAAATAGCTTAAGAAAGGCTACTTTCTATTAAGGTTGGCTTAGACAGACAAAAGCTCAACATGGCAAATCCCACGAAGAATGATTTTTGCCCCAAAATAAGTAATCTCACGCTGTCTATAAAATATTAGTTAAAAGCATGTAGAAGTTAAAACCATGAAGATGAGGTTAAAACTTGAAGTTTGTACTTAACTTGATTTCATGTCGAAGGTGAAGTTCCCCTTGACGATATCTAATGTGCCAACATGGCGTAGAACGTAGAGAGTGTCTCTTGGTTTGAGGAGACGGGCTCGAGTTGAGCCTTAACTGACCGAGTCAACTGCCGACTTAGAAGTGAGACCTGCTCAGCGGAGCACGGAGGGTCCAAGGAAGGGAAAAGAGTGGGGGGTAGGAGACAAAAGGAGAACATATAAACATTGCCAACATTATAACAAAAAATGATTTTCTCTTGATGAGCTGGTCTTCAAAGAGTTGATAGTAGGCGATACTAGCGCAGCATGATGAGTGAAAAAGTAGACGTAGTCCTCTTGCTCAAGGAGAAAATAGCTGGCGATGGCAGCAAAAACTGGCGGCCAGATGGGGAAGGAAGTCCTCTTGCACCAGGAAGAGTTGAAGAGCTTCAGAGATTCGCTGCTAGATAACGCTAGGTGGGTCACAGAAGATATATATCTAGAACAGACTCATAAAAGATAAGAGACCTGATCAACAAAGAGAAAATAGAAGATCACTGTTGGTGTTTGATAAGAAAGGAAGAAATAGACATGCAAAGAGCATTAAAAATTAGATTCTCACGTACCGTGTATTCAAAGAATACACCATACTGGGAGGGACAAACACCAACAGAGAACAAGAAAAACAAGTAAACATTTAAAGGTAATGGTTGTTTTGTGATCGGACCATTAGTGGTCAAGATTTTGGCCACCCTGACTCTCCCATCTCTTCCAGGATAACACTCGGTCACTCTACCAGAGATCCTTATTAGGGGGGTGGGGTAAAACATCCCTAACTAAGACCAAGTCCCCCACTTTAATGTCGGGACTGAAAAGAAACCACTTCTGTCTCCGTTGCAAGGAAGTTAAATATTCCAAGTTCCTCCTCTTCCAGAAAGAATGACGGAGGGCTTCAAGTTTACGCCAAACGATAGGTAAATCAGAATCCCTGAAAGAATTAGGAAGGGGAGGATGGGCAGAGAGGGAAGTGCGTGTAAGAAATTGACCAGGTGTGAATGGAAGTAGGTCATCAGGGTCATTGGAAAGCGCAGTTAAAAAACGAGAATTAACGACATCTTCAATCGCAAAATAACTAGAAGCTGAGGGAAATAAAGCACTAGTAAAGATTGCGATACGATGAGAAAGAAGAATTGACTTGTTTAAACAAAGCGTATAGAAACAAGTACATCTATTAAGGATAAGAATATACCAAATAAACAAAGAAACTATGCGAGTAGAAAGCAAGAACGCCATAGGTAACAAACGAGTAGCCATAAACAATGACCTTAAGTTACAATAAGCATCAAAGGGGTTACTCAGAAAAATACTTAAGTCAGCGAGAAACGTGACATAACAAGTATAAATGCAAAAACACATCGAATGTAACGACGAGAAAAAACAAGTTTGTTCATCAATGAACAATAAGATCGCAAAATATGTAAGCAAAGTGCAATACATAAGCGCGTAAAGGATATGCAACGATGTTACGAGACAAGAATCGAAGCAATTGTGGAATACGAGCGTGAGTAAGTGAGAGACATAAGCAAGCGCGGCCTTGACCCACATAGTACAACGAGATAAGGAATTTAAATAGCTGAAAGAGTCCTTAACCGGAACAAGTTTATTTTGGGAAGTAGGTGAGCGGCTTCCGAGCTTACAGAAGCAACTCGCAAGACGATAGTTGGCAATCAGCCAGAGTTGAGATAAAGGAATCTTGCTTTGACCTTTGGCAAGCATACAGGAAATAAACGATAACTTGGCCTTCCTCAAACTTGTATACAAACAAGTTTGACAAACAAGCAGTTCAAAGTACACAAACAACACTAGTTGAATCAGCTTTGACTTAAAGCGGAGCGAGTAACACGACATATAGTCATCCGTAGCTTGGACGTGAAAAAACGATTTAAAGACGTATGAAACAGAGTAGGAAATCAATTTCGCATAATTTTGAGGATCACCAAATCCGACAACTTTCGACAGAAAAAGGCTTAATTCTTCCGAACAGAGAAGAAAAGCTGGGACATTGAGAAGGAGGTTATGCATAAGAATAGTTCTTCTAGATGTTAGAGAATTCAGATTTTCAAGCGGTTTCAAAAGCGGCTTCCAATTGTGAGGAAGGAGGAGGGAGCCGGCCGTGGCCATCCTTCTAAATAGCGAAAGAAGTGAAACATAGCTTACAGCGAAGTGATGGTGACTGATAGCCATGGTTTTACACAAGGGGAAGATAGTTTTCGAGAGAGAGTTTAAGCAATTACCTGCTATAAAAATGACATAAGAAGGTAGAAGAAGTAACACAAAGCAAGGCGAACTTGAATTGCCATCTTGTGCGGGAAGAAGGAAAAACCATTTAAACAACTTACAGAGGTAGCGTAGTTGTTCACGATAAGACATCGTTTCGGCAAGTGTTTTTCAAAAATATTGAGATCTGAAACATGAGCGTTCTCTTTTTCAGAAATGGGATTTATGTCAGCTGTAACGAAATGACATTGCGATTTGGTTTGAAGACTGGGTTGTTGGATTTCACCAGTAATAATCCAACCAAAATCGGTGTCTCTGGCGACCACGGTTGAAGATAACTTACGTGTTTGTTTGCGAAGGCACTTCCAAAAAACATTGGCACTGAAAAGTACATCAATGGGACCTTGAGCATTAAACTGAGGATCAGCTAACCTTAAGTGCGAAGGAATCTTTAAACCGGAGGTATTAATACAGCCGCTAGGAGTGTCCTTGCCAATACTGGTAAGAATGAGACAGTTTAAGTTAAGATTGGTGTTTCTTTGGCAAACGTCTCTGATTTTCAACTTTGAAGACTGCAAGACTTGAGTTTTCAAATTGTCAATGCCAGATACATTGATGGGAGTATGCGATGACGAAAGACCTAGTTTTTAATTAATGATTGCGAAACAAAGTTGTGCGTTGAAGCAGAATCGAGAAGACCACGGGTTCGAACCCAATTTCCAAATTTATCTTGGATTTCGAATTGTACAGTGGTCAAAAGGGTTTGCGCACGGTGAGAAGTTTCGGCGTTAGAAATGCAGGAAGAAGCATTAGTTTGTTCGGAGCGGCTCTGCAAGGAGCTTGAAGAGGCGGGTGCTGGTGACCTCGATTTATCATGAACGTGCAATAAAGAGTGGTGCGGTTTTTTACAATGAAAACAAAGATTGGAAGACGTGCAGTTTGAAGAAGAATGCTTAGGTGACAAACAGTTGAAGCAATGTTTGCTATTCAAGACAAACTTCCTTCGATCTTCGACAGACAATTCTTTAAAGGATTTGCACAAATACAATGTGTGAAGCTTTTTACAGAGCGTGCATTTTAAAGATTTGTTAAGCGGCCTGATATGTTCTCTTGAATGATTGAAAGAAGAACGGGTTTGCTTGTTCTCGACAGATGGGGGCTGATGTCCCTTTGAAGAAGCAAGTTTTTTTTTCAAAAATTTGACACTGATGATTCGTTTCGACCTTTTCGCACTGAAATGCGAGTGCTGTAAGGACTTGGCATCGGCTGTTGAGAAACGAGATTAAGTGTTCGAACGAAAATTCCTCCTTGCGAGCGAGTTCAATTTCCCAAGCCTTTAAAGTTGAAAAATCGAATCTTGATGTAGCCAGATGAATAAGAATAGTGTCCCATGTTTGGACGGGCTGCTTAAGTTGATATAATGCTCTCACGTGCAATTGAATAGAGCCAACCAGTCTCTTAAAGAGGTGACGTCATTAGGTTTGACGGCTGGCAGGTTGAAGAGACAGCGTATGTGGCGAGCTATACACAAACGCAAATTGCCATATCTCTCTAAGGAGATTAAAGGCGATGTGGTAGTTGTCTGCGCTTAAAGGCAGTGACTCCACCAAGGCCAAGGCCTCGCATTCCAAAGACGTACGGAGGAAGTAGAATTTATGAATTTCGGGAATCTCAGTATTTTCATGAATTAGGGAGCAGTAAAGTTCATAAAAAGAATACCATTCACCTTCCTGGCCTGAGAAGTGCGGTAGGCTTATCTTAGGAAGTAACGGTTTCGGTTTGTTCTTGTGAACTGAAGCGGGTGCGAACTGGGCCGGATTGATGACCCTAGTGTCCGGTTCTGAGATATTGCGGATCAGTTGGTGTGCCTTTGCAATCCCTTCAAAGTGCAAGGGTTCGACCTCGTCCCGATCCGATTGAAGTTCTGGGCAAACGGATTCAATCTCGGTTTGAATTTGATCATAATAATCATAAGACCGTTCGTACAACTTAAGGCGTTGTGTTAGGATGTCAATATCACACTCGGCGGGATTTAATTTGTTGACGAAATTTCTGAATCTGGTGAGTTGCCCTTTATAGGAAGAACGTCTGGCAATGAGAGTTTCATCTTTTTCAGTAGGAGCCATGACAAAGAGAATAAATTGAAATACAACTCACAAAACTGTAGAACCTTGGAGATGCTGTCAAGCTGGCAGCAGCAATAAGTAGAAAGAACGAGACACACCAAAGGAGACAGGAGCGGCCTCTTTCCCCTTCACAGACTTTGCACGATGTGGTTATAGCTGAAAGATTCAAAGCAGATATTAATAATATGCAAAGTATTGCCAAATGACACTTTTAAAAAGAATAAAAATCGAAAATGGACTCTCCCGGGTTTCTGGGACCAACTTTTGGGTAGATTATTGGCTGAGGAATAACCCACCCACCAAGGGAAGATGATTAAGAAAAGGAGATGGGTTTCGGACTGGAGAAAAAGGATAGAGAAGTGGGATGAGAGTCCCACAAAAGTTATAAATTTAACTTTAAATACCCTTAGAGGCAGTTGCCACTGAAAACTAACTCTCTGATACCTAAAGTAGGTACGAGCTTGGTCCAAGCTGACGAGAAACACAGCTAGGACTTGGGCGGTTTGCCAGAGAAAGGCTTTAGTGTATTTCCTCCCAAGCATGCATAAAAGTACTATGGGGAAGGGTGATAGTCTGGCAATACAAATAGTAGCAGAATTGTTCTGTATTAACGATGGCATAAACTTTGGAAGAGTCAGGGAAGACAGACTCTTGCTTAACCGTGGTATTTGAGAAATGATAAATCCAAAACCAAATATTTAATTTATTTAACAATTCAAAGAAGCGTAACTTTAACATGTAAATAATTTCAATCTTATTAACAATTTGGGGTCGCAGACCTCCGACAACATTTAGAAATTGCTCCAGGCAAATAATTTATGAGGTTTTGAACCTTATATATATACTAAAATCTTTGTAAGATTTGAAAAAGACAAATGAAATGCTTAAAGTTTAAACATCAAATTGAGTACAAGGAGTGTACTTTAAAGAATTTACAAGTAATTATTTTAGAAAAGGTTACAACTTCGAAAATAACACAAAAAAAGGAAGTGAGTAAATGATGAAGAAGTTCCTATTACTTCTTATGTTTATGCAGAATTAACGTTAGTTATTATGCAAATAAGGGCAGGTCACTTACTGTGAAACCTGACGAAAAGATCAACAAGGAAGGTTCTAGACTTCCTGTATTTAGATAGGAATCACGAACCAAATGGAGCAGTTTCCATTTCGTGAGACTTAGAAATAACCCACTCAAGAGTTGAAAGTATTGTATTCTCTCATGAGAAGGGAGAAACAATGTAAGTTTAAAACGTGTGCTAGACACGTAGTTATGCAGAAGTTAATTAATTACACATAAGAAAAAATAGGAGGGCACATCTATAGATTGACACCTCGTTGAAACAGACCTGAATTTAAAAGTTTATTACGGATTGTTAGTAAGAGGTTTAGGAAAGAGAAATTGGGATTGAGGAAAAATGTTCATGGCCTTATTTAAATGTAACCGGACGATCGCGACGCGGAAGAAATGCTGAGAGAACACTGTTTATCACTATAGTTCGTTGAATAGATGAAAAGTTCACTATAGAAACACGGAAGTTTATGGCAAAGAAAGTCACTTCAATTTGTAAAAGTGACTGGTTGCACTAGATGAACAAATGTCTATTGCTGGAGAAAATGGTGGATTACAGTTAAATGCGCCATAGAACATCCAACGGTGGAAGAAAATTCACTATTGAGCTTTAATTCAGAAGTGAGATTCTTCAATTTAAATAGTATTCTCACAAGTTAGTGAAAATTACATGACGGCAGGACGTGTAGATAAATACAAGATCTGGAATGTTCCAGAACGATCTTAGTAGAAGAATGGGGCCGAAAATTAATCCAACGGTGGAGCGAGCTTAGTATTTTACAGACAGCGGGTATCAGATAATATCCCACGTAGTGAGAAGATTTCTCAATTAAATAGCTTAAGAAAGGCTACTTTCTATTAAGGTTGGCTTAGACAGACAAAAGCTCAACATGGCAAATCCCACGAAGAATGATTTTTGCCCCAAAATAAGTAATCTCACGCTGTCTATAAAATATTAGTTAAAAGCATGTAGAAGTTAAAACCATGAAGATGAGGTTAAAACTTGAAGTTTGTACTTAACTTGATTTCATGTCGAAGGTGAAGTTCCCCTTGACGATATCTAATGTGCCAACATGGCGTAGAACGTAGAGAGTGTCTCTTGGTTTGAGGAGACGGGCTCGAGTTGAGCCTTAACTGACCGAGTCAACTGCCGACTTAGAAGTGAGACCTGCTCAGCGGAGCACGGAGGGTCCAAGGAAGGGAAAAGAGTGGGGGGTAGGAGACAAAAGGAGAACATATAAACATTGCCAACATTATAACAAAAAATGATTTTCTCTTGATGAGCTGGTCTTCAAAGAGTTGATAGTAGGCGATACTAGCGCAGCATGATGAGTGAAAAAGTAGACGTAGTCCTCTTGCTCAAGGAGAAAATAGCTGGCGATGGCAGCAAAAACTGGTGGCCAGATGGGGAAGGAAGTCCTCTTGCACCAGGAAGAGTTGAAGAGCTTCAGAGATTCGCTGCTAGATAACGCTAGGTGGGTCACAGAAGATATATATCTAGAACAGACTCATAAAAGATATAAGAGACCTGATCAACAAAGAGAAAATAGAAGATCACTGTTGGTGTTTGATAAGAAAGGAAGAAATAGACATGCAAAGAGCATTAAAAATTAGATTCTCACGTACCATGTATTCAAAGAATACACCAACCTTCCTAAAATCATTGGTGTGAATTATTACCAGATGTCAGTGCCATACCATCCCTCAACCAATGGCCAAGCTGATCGTTATCTTCAAGCGGTGAAGGACGCCCTCTATGCGATGGAGACAACTGCTCTGAACGAGTTCCTCCGTCAATTCCGCAAGGCTCCACACTCCACCACTGGCCAATCTCCAGCCCAGCTTTTCTTGAGACGAGATCTCCACACGAGACTCAACTTGACCAGACCTGATGACGTCCACACGAAGGTTCCAGAAAAACAACGAGCTGAAATGAGCTTAACATTCTGCACTCATGAACCTGGACAGAAAGTCTACTTCCTGTCTGGCAACATCAAGTTGGACAAGTGGCTCCCTGGAACAGTTGAGACAGAGACCGTCACGACAGACTGGAAGAAAGTGGACAGCTGAGCGGAAGAAGGAGCATTCTGAGAGGATGAAGATATTTTGGGAAGAGAAGCGGGAAAACGCCAGGAGATGAAATCATGTATTCAAGTTCTATCGCTCTCCTAAAGGGGAACAATCGATTAAATAAATAATAATAATAATAATAATAATAATAATGATAAGGGTCTCAGGAATCAACCTGGGAGGAGTCCTTGTGGCTCTGGGCAAATGGGAGTGAAATGCGTCGTTGCATGTCACCTGCAACTCAAACATATTGGATTCAGCAAGAGAATCCAACTTAGCCTCTTTCACTCCAACTCCAGCACGTAACCTACCCGAGGTGTCCCCTGTTAAGCCGAGCAACCCAGTGGAAGGTTGGGTAACCACTCCCAGCGGGAAGCTGGGTCGGCGAGCCGATCAGTGCTGGTGGCTCCAAGGCTCACAACCTTGGTAGTACTTTGGCCGGTGTGAAATATCACCGACCCCAATTACAGTTTTTCAACTGTCTCAAGAAAGCATGGAGGAAAATTCAGCAAAAGCTACTACCCCAGGTGGTAACCAATCCACCATCGCTTTCAGCGATGCATGCAGGCCTTCGGATTCTGGGGAGCCAGCACCAAAATGCTTGGAGGTGTCGGAGACTCCACTAAAGATCAAACACAAACATCGGAACTTCTTTGCTACTGTTAATATGAACTCCCTTTTGAAAACTGGTAAACTTAAGCATCTCACTGATACTCTCTCCCAACATCAAATTCTTATTACGGCAGTACAAGAAACAAGATTTACAGATGAACATCCTTTTGAGTCTCAGGGGTACAGAATATTTAAAGGCAAAGTTGGTAAACGTGTTGCAAAGAACATCCCTCACCTTGGCACGGGATTCATTGTAAATAGAATTATTTTGGACTCGGTCGTAGATTTCAGTTCTCCTAACAGCCGAGTAGCAATCCTCACTTTCCGATGCACGAACAAAATGTATACTATGGTTAATGTGCATGCGCCAATTAATGAGGCAAACAAAAAAGACAGAGAAGGAACAGATGAATTTTGGGAAGAACTGGAGGATATAATGGCTAAAATTCCGGACAAACATATGATTATCTTGCTTGGTGATTTCAATGCTCAACTTGGCCGTGAAAGAAAATTCCGAAACATTGTAGGAAGTTACCCAGCTCATTACAGAACCAACCGCAATGGAGAGAGACTTCTGGAACTCTGTAAGGCGTTCAACCTTGTTATGAAATCTACTGCTTTCAAACACCTGCCAAGAAAGCAGAAAACGTGGACTTCTCCAAATCCAAAACTTGGTGAATTCCAAATCGATCATGTCGCTATTTCACGGAAGGCACACCGAGAGATCCAGAATGTAAAAGTCCTGAGAAGTGTAAATCTTGATTCTGATCACTACCTTTCCAAAATCAAGGTTAAACTTCTTCCAAGAAATACCAGGAGGGTCTGCCGAAGAGAGATCAACAGGTTTGACACAGAGAAGCTACACTTGAATCACGAGTTTACTGAGAAGCTTGAAACTTTGGATCCACAGAATTGGGAACAACTACGAGATGGCATGGTGAGAACAGCTAAAGAGATGGTCCCGCTAACAAAAAGAAGGAAACATCTCTGGTGGACCAGTGAATGTGAAGCAGCAATAAGGCAGAGACAACTAGCATGGCAGAGATGGAACTCTAAGAAGAATTCAGATAACTGGGAGAGTTTTCTGTTAGTGAGGAAACATGCTGCAAAAACCATACGTGGGGAAAAACGTGCATACGACAAAAGTCAATTGGAAAAGATTCAACAAGACTTCAAGAAAAACAACACTCGAGATTTCTACAGAACCTTCAGACAGAATCTCACTAAATACACTCCACCTAGCCTACATTTCAAAGATCCTGAGGGAAAAACTGCCTATAATGACAAGGACAACTGCACTATCCTGGCAAATTATTTTGAGTCTCTCCTTAACTGTGAAAGCCCAGGATCCTCATTCTCATTTGAAGACAATCCAAATACAAACCCGGACTCTACACCACCAACCAAAGAAGAAATTATGCAGATCATTCAGTCACTTAGAAACAATAAGGCACCAGGCGAGGATTCAATAATCGCCGAATTATGGAAGCATGCTGGCGACGTAGCTATCGATAAACTAACAGAAATAATTAGTGAGATATGGGAAAAGGAAGAACTCCCTATTGATTGGACATCAGCTCTGCTTCACCCTCTTCACAAAAAAGGTGATAGAACGAATGTGAACAATTACCGTGGCATCTCCCTCCTTGCAATAACATACAAAATCCTTTCAAAAGCCCTTCAAACTAGAGCAGAGGAACAGTTGGATCCACAATTAGGGGAATATCAAGGGGGATTTCGGAAGGGACGATCGTGTGCCGAACAGATTTTGAACCTTAAATCTATCCTTTCATATCTGAAGCTTAGAAACAAACAGTTTGTAGTGACCTTCATTGACTTCAAAAAGGCTTATGACTCTATCGATCGACCCACCCTATATGAAATACTGAAAGAACTGGGACTGGACAACAAAACAAGAGCAATCATTCAGAAAACCTTAACCAACACTGCGTCCAAAGTGAAATTCAGGGGAGAAATTTCAGAGCCCTTCGAAATCAAGACTGGTGTAAGACAAGGAGATGGACTATCTCCTTTGCTCTTCAACTGTGTGCTCGAAAAAGTCATCCGGCAGTGGCGAAAAGTAATGAACATTAACAAGTCTGAAAATGGAGTCAGATTGGGCTACAAAAAACAGAACCTGATAGTTGACTGCCTAGCATTCGCAGATGACCTCGCAATTTTTTCAGATTCCCTCGATGCAGCCGCAGCACAAATTAATGAACTCCAGATTCAAGCAGCAAAAGCGGGCCTTAAGATCTCCTTTGAAAAAACAGAATTCATCACTAATATCAAGCTAGCGCCAAAAGAGCTGGATGTAGGACAGGGGAAAATCAAGCAAACGAAAGCGTTCAAATATTTGGGTGAGTGGATAGACCCCAATCTCTCCGAGAAGGCAGCTTTCGAGTCACGAATCAGGAAAATGGAAATGGCATACAATCTAACAAAGGCCATTTACAACAAGAAATCCATATCAACAAATGCCAAGTTAAGACACTACCAAACAGTCATCCGTCCAGAGGCTTTGTATGCTGCAGAGTGCCTTGCAATGCATCGCAAGGGACTAACAGAGAAGCTGGAAGTGAAAGAAAGAAAAATTCTAAGAAAAATCTTGGGTCCGGTAAAAGAAAATGGGGAATATAGGAGAAGGCACAACCACGAACTTTACACCCACGTGGAAAAAATAACTGATGCCATGAAGAAACGGAGAATTACCTTTTACTGTCATATAACAAGAATGAACCCAGCACGATTGACAAATAGAATTTTCACCTACTTCCTCAAAAAGAAAACCAAGGGAGCTTGGTTCATTGAGGTGGACAAAGATTTGCAAGAAGTGGGAATAACAGGCAACGATATTTGGGAACGTGCCACACTTAAACAAAAACTAACAGCACACCGATGTTTTCAAGAAAAGCCGAAGCTTCCAACTGGCAAGAAGTGGACTGCAGAAAGGAAACAACAGCATCGAGAACTAATGCGAAAGTACTGGGAGGACGTTAAAGCTCGATGCAACAAGAAACAGTTGAAATGACGTGGTCCCTAGATGGCCGAATCGAAAGAAGAAGAAGAATAATAATGATAAAGCATCATTAGACTTCTGATATATCTCTTGCCTCTGCTAATAAATAACAATACCGTACCGTAAGTAGTTCGGTAGACTGCCTCTCCGTCATTCATGTCTGTCATTTTCAGCAGGCATTCTTATTCAGACATCATACGAAACATAAATAGACGAAGGTGACTTCCTCATGCAATAAATCGCTATCTCTGTTTTAGTAACTAATTAGTACGCCCATATCAGTGATTTATGTGTATCTGTTTAACTTACACTGCTTAAATGCCAACGCAGACATGAGAAAAATAGCTAGCGTAGGTCAAGTTTGATCGAAAGTAGGCCTACAGATTATTGACGAGAACAAAGACTCCGCTAGTATCAACGTACGATTGTTGTTTCAACACATTTAAATTTTAACAAGTGTATGAAGCTTAAAAATCAAAAAGCATGAAGCTTCGGAACAATACAGAAGAGCAACCACGTGCGATATAATTCGAGAGCTTACTATCATCTAATTTTATAGAATAACGACGTTGTGTTAGGAGCTGTACTTACGTTTCCCAGATGATTAGCCTTTGCTCTCGGGTCTACCTTAAACACAATTGAAAGAACTGCGAGCGATAATAGAATATATCCAATTTTATGTGGACTAGCAGATGACCTCGTAGTTCCGCCCCTTAAAACAACAATAACTAACTAAACACGTTCAACACCATTCATCACCATGCTTACTGCTCGCCACACATAGGCGGCGTTGCCGCTCCTCTATGGACAAGGCCTGCTTATAGGAAGCCATGGTGTGTCTTATTCTACAGGATGTAGCTGGTGCGCAGGTCCAGAGTGTGAACGCCAAGATGGTCGTCATTTGTTTAGTTGTTATTTTGAAGTCAATTATGAGGGGTGCTTGGATCTTATAATATAAAGGTTAGAATTGGATCTCCGTGGGAGAAAACTGTAGAAGAGTTTTGCTGCGAGTCCCGTTTAGGAATCCAAGTGGTCTGGGAGATGTTTATTTGTTCTATTCATCTTTGATTCCAGCTAGGAAATGATTGTACCTATTATGTAGCGCAAACAGCATTAACATTTAGATGTTATATTTATTTTGTTTTGTAAAAAAATATAGATTTCGCCGAGTATGGAATGGATAGGCCGAGGAAATATGTGGTTGGTTTCTTCTATAGTGTTGGCCTCGAAAGACGTATTGGGTTTTATGTTTGCTTGGTTTTTGTTTCCTCAATCTACTGTTGGCGAACGATAACATTGATCGTCCGACAGCTGATGGGAAAACAATAGAGTGTGCTAGGAGCCATGACAGAAAGTCGATGTTATTGAAATGTTTGTCTCGGGGAAAGTCATGAATTATTTGAGGAATAAATGGATTCAGACATCTTAACATGTGCTAATACCCCGTTTAGACGTCCCGGTTGCGATCGCGATCAGGCACCCATCCAGATTAAGTTGGGACGTCTAAACGCAACAGGATTACATTATCGCGATCAACTTTCCCTCCAACAGGATCAGCCCGATCCCGTTCCCACAACGAGATAATCGCGTTCGCGGCCATTGCGATCGTCGGTGTGTTCTATTCTCCTGCTGTGTGAGTGAAGTAGGCAGTGGAAATGATGGCCATTTTGTATTATCTTGTGTTTTGCAAGCGAGAAGTACGTAATGTTGGCCTTGATGGTTGTATTTATGTTGGTTGATATCAGATGTATGAAGATTGAGAGACACAATATGATGGATGGAGACAAGCATACCAGTGTTTAAACACTGCAAAAAATTATTAGCGTTGGGGAAAGTCGATGAAGATTAATAAAGAAATAAAGGTATTGTCATAGACATAGAAGAAATTCCGATAGGGCCAAATGACTCTGGACGAACAAAGAAGTATTTATGCAATAAATAGCCTAGACCTGTGTATAAATATTTCAAAATATTTAAATTTCCACACGAAGAATAGGCCTTGTCTACAAGTCTCCTCAGGATTTGTATATATTTAAGAATTTATATTAGCAGGTTGAATTATGTATAAAGAATAACTGAAATACTTCAAAACTGGAGGAAATACACTACTGTAAATTTCTGCTATAACACTTGGAATTCAAAAGTTGGCAGACCTTAGCGATGTCATGCTGTTTTACTTGATTATCCTGTTGTTTCATGATGGGACGTCTAAACATGTACCAATCACAAATGCCGTTGATCGCGATTGGACATTATCCTGATCAGAGATAATCGGGATCGCGTCCGAGACGTCTAAACGGGGTATAAGGCATGTATGTGTATCGAGCAGAACCTACTGGTAAGATTAGAGAGTTCAAGGAGCCATGACAGAAAGTCGATGGACTTGTAATGCTTGCTTTGGGGATAGTCATGAATTTTTGAGGAAATAATGGATTCAGACATCTTAACATGTGCTGAGGCATGTATGAGCATCGAGCGAAAGCTATTGGTAAGATTGGAGAATTGGAAAAGAGCTGTGTCGGCATAAAGTGAAGAAACTAGCCTTGATAATTTGTATGGTATTCCAGACTTGGCATTATCATCTTCGTTTTAAGTTGGTAAATTACTATGAATGTTACCACGTATGCTAATAATAAGGCAAGTACCGTGAGTAATGATATTTTCACATCTTGTTGATATATGTTATGTTTATTGTTTGTTATTATGTTAAAGTTTGTAATGATTACTGATGTTGTTAATAGAAGTTGTTACCTCATTTCGAAACAGTGTATCATTTCTAGGTCTATACTTGGTACTGTAGTCCCGAAATATTCATCTGGATTATGTCGCAAATGGGTCCGGCCTTCTACATAATGCGTGGGTGGGTGTCAACTGGTTTTATGCAGAGTGTAGTTACGTGTACATTCCACATTTTCTTAATGTTTCGAGATTGCAGTGTTGTGTGCAGGCTTGGAAGTATGCACTTAACCTTAACTTACGTGAAGTATGATTATGGATATTTTATAACCTCTAATCTATGTATGTTGTTTTGTTTCATGTTTAATATTGCCACAAATGGAAGTGAGAGCTTTGCCTGCTAGTTATTATCTGACCAAATATGAAGTGGTACACGAATTGATTGTCTGAATTGAAAAGCCTAGCTATCATAGGGAGTTCGATAGTGCTAAGCTAAAAAGAGTGAAGGATAAGCCTATTTTTATTCCTGACCATGATCACCTTTATTGGAATGCCGGTAAGTCCACCATAGTGTCCACTGTTTCTAACTTAATTGATTCATTAAATGCTGTGAATGTTCTGGGAAAATCGGCTACATTTCAACGAAATCGAATTAAGTATAGATCTATTCATTGGGTACATCGGTTACGGGATTTATATGGTGTTTGGTCATTGAGTGATGTGATATTTGCGAATGAGTTATCAGGCCTACGTTCCAAACTTGTCGAATTATTTGATCTTAAGTTTCCTGAGGTAAGTAATTGTGATTTGGCTGAATCCATTGAGTGTTCGAATTGTGATAGTTCTATTGGTGACATTGCGTGTGAATTGAGTGATCGTGTGCATTTAATTGGCGATTTAGAACCTATGTTGGCAGATAATTGTCAGGATAGTGCGATGCTTAGTGAAAATAAAAAATTCTTCGAAAGGGAGTAGTCATATAGGGTTGTCTACTGATTTGCCTCGAAATGTGTTGAGTGCGGGCAGGCCTAAAACTGTTAATCGGAGTAGTTCCACTGAAAGTTGCTCGACGTCAAACCCATAACATCAACAACATCAGCCACAACAATTTCCATCATGTAATCGAAGCTTGCCACCTCTGGGTAGCAGGGCGATATACTCGCTAAATGAACCACACAAAATACAGTACACCGACTTCACTAATATACACTTATTTATTAATAACTAATACTAGATACATAAACACGACGACAGTTCATATGCAAATACCCTGAAGAAAGGTTGAAATCACAAACATATAATGATAATAATTCTTCCCCACTTATAAATTCTTATTTTCTGGTTGTTCTCTGGCAATCAAAACTATCAATACCAGTTTGTCAACATGTAAGCAAGCTTCCATTACCTGCATCTCTTGTACAGTATCCGCAACTACCTTCATAAGGGAAAAATACCCCTCACACAATTCTTAGTATTCATCTGCTTCATTCATTGTTACTCCACTTTTTCAGGGTAATATGTCAGCATGTACCAACCAAATCATAATACTTGATACTCTTCTTTCATTATTCTTGTTACTTCAAAAAGACTCTACCATACATCACAACGTAACATTCTCATAACTGCCTACACAAATCATCCCCACAAACAGAAAAGATATAACCTCCACACTACCATACCAAAACATAACATTTTCATTTCCTAGAACATAATTTAATATTCTCCACATCTCATTCTCCACAAGCAGACACTCTATTTTTCTTTTTCAACCACAAGATAACCTCCATTCATCTCAGCATAATCTTCCTTCAAAATGACATCACCATAGTAACATTGTAAGTAGTCAAAGCCACCTGTCACCCACTTCTGGACCAACACAAAGATTCTCTATGCCACAAAACACAACACTCTCCCTGGTGCTCCATCAATAGGTGGCCATGGTTGGTAACCTCAGTTACCCACATCACACACCATGGCGCTAAAACATACATACAGTAACCCAAAGTTGAGCTCGGTAACCAAAATTCGGTTGCAACCTGTTCACGGCCTGTGCCGTGCCAGTCATTGTCGTCTCGGATAACGGTCAACAATTCGTCTCAGACGAGTTCAAGACTTTCCTAAAAACATTGGTGTGAAATATTACCAGTTGTCAGTGCCATACCATCCCTCAACCAATGGCCAAGCTGATCGTTATCTTCAAACGGTGAAGGACGCCCTCTATGCGATGGAGACAACTGCTCTGAACGAGTTCCTCCGTCAATTCCGCAAAGCTTCACACTCCACCACTGGCCAATCTCCAGCCCAGCTTTTCTTGAGACGAGATCTCCACACGAGACTCAACTTGACCAGACCTGATGACGTCCACACGAAGGTTCCAGAAAAACAACGAGCTGAAATGAGCTCAACATTCTGCACTCATGAACCTGGACAGAAAGTCTACTTCCTGTCTGGCAACATCAAGTTGGACAAGTGGCTCCCTGGAACAGTTGTGACAAGCACTGGTGACTTTTACTACGAGATCAACTACCAGGGAAAACGATCCAAGTGCCACATTGATCAGATCAGATCGTTTGCTAGCACCAACAAAGGCAAAACCAACTTAGACAACGATCAAGAACCAACCATAGAGAAACAGAGCCTGAGACGAGTTCGCTTCACCGAGACACCAGCAACAGTCCAAACACCAACAGCCACACCAACTACACCTGTAAACAGGGCACCACCTATTTCCCAGACCCCTTTTATTCCCCGCAGAGGTACTCGCCAGCGCCGATCACCATTGCGATTCTATCCCGATTAATTTTGTGAGGTTTGAAGCCATTTTTCAGTGTTGCCTAAGTAAATATAAGTTTGGTTCTTTTCAGTCGGTCAACACGAATGTACCCAAAATAGCTGGGTTGTGCCCTAATCATGAAATAAATTACATTACCAAAATTTTGTTCCCGATTAATTTCCTAAATTATCCATTTCAAAGAGGGAGGAAATGTTGTGTATTAACTTTGAGAAAACGCGTACATCGACCTTTCCCCCGCTTCCCGAACATTCTTGTTGCTATGCCCTGAAAATTCCAATCTGGAACCTTCCATTCACCCACTCCATACTTGGACTGCTCTGTATATATGCACCCGCACGATACGGAGAATAGACTCTACTTCCGCTCAGGACCGCTCAAGTTACGTCCACCTTGTGTATCACCTATTGTTAAATAAACTGTTGACTAATATTAACAAGTGTGTGTTATTTATTTTGTATCTCCCACGATTTAACAACAACTTTTTCATTTAAATAAGAAAGAAAATATTTTACGAAATGGCTACGGAAGAGGCTCTTCACTTTAATAGCCGCTACTGGCGGCCATCTAGTCATCGTTTTGTAATATATTCTCTTTTAATAAGAGTATGACCACAATCACAAACTCCACAGTTGTATATATAAAATTAATTACTATAGGAATAATAAAAGTATCCGGGTGGGCGCCAGCTCATATAAGATATTTACGAGCGAATGAACACATTTTTATTATATAAAGAACACGAGAGCTCTAGCATCTCAGGGCATGGTGTGTTGTCTAACACTAACCAGGGCACCACAGTGATGAAATTAAGATTATATATACTGCAACATAACATCAATCCATCAGTATGCCACTTACTATTTTATGGGGAAGACAGGAAATCATGAAAACATACCCGTATTAGTGTAGCAATGAAATACGATTTCCACTTTTATTTATTTATCCTATTCTTTTGAGAAGGAGTATTTCATGACCAATAATACCATACAGGCAATATACTGTCGTTATATTATACAGATTCTCCCAACTTTATAACCACATTCCATATTGGCTATATATTTCCTCTCATAATCTACCCTCCTCTTTTTTGATTTTTTTCTCTATCTCTCTGGCTTCATAAGCTAAGCCACCTCCCGTATTACCAGTTCCTATTCTCTATGAAATACAAAGAGGAACACTTCTGTACGCTTAGTTCAATATTTCACCACAAGCGCTACAAAATACCTACTTCACCCACATTGCTTCATGAAATGTTACAATCGCCCCCAGAAATCTTGACAACTATGTCATATTGGCGGGATTCCTCATACACATTTAACACAAAAAATATATATAAACTTTAGACACAATGTCTTAGACTACCTTCTTCTTCATTTGTTGTCTTCACTACATAGGTGTCTATAATTTTTAATCTCTTCCAATTCACCTGAATTTATAACAATCTTGTATAAATCAAACTGCACAGCACACGATCTTCCAACCGTTAACCGCTTCTTCAGTCAACTCTGCAGTCTCCTCTCTATCTGTCAAGCTCACCTAAATGAACTTGAAATATTCTTGGGGAACAATACACACAACTAGAGATCACCATCACCTCTTCCATCGCCGCTAGCACAAGAAGGCTAAGTCGTAACTGCCACATTGTCCAAATCATGGTACACATTCATCGCTGTCATAATCGATAACATAACTGCAAATCTGGATTTTAGTTGGCTGATAATTTTTGCAGTGAATAACTTCAGACACTATTTCCTCTCCTATTGGATCAGCATAAACATTTACACAATCCATAGTTAATTACAGTAAATCACCCGAAATAATTCACATTCACCTGTTTTATAACAGTACATCCGACTTGTCTCATTCCATCTTAATCTGTAGATTTGAACTCCTTATTTTATTATCTTTAAGTACATACTCCAGTTCATCATAGCTAGTCTTCCTCTCTCCCTGTGTTATAATTTTATCAGACGTCTTGAATTTAACAATTCTAAAGTGAGACAGTTCTTCTACACTACCATGATCATATGACTACTAACTTTTAACTTCTCATACTTCACTATGACATCTAGTATGACATCAAACATATCCTCCATTTCTATCTGCAGTCTCCTCTCTATCTATGAATTGCAGAATTCGAAAACTTAGAAATCATATTTCAATTGTACAAAATTACTACACAAATTCAAGTTAAAAATTCCTCTCGGCACGCCGGAAGGCGGAGGTAGATTTCACCGGGTAAACTAGGGGATAGGCTATAATAGGCAAAATATGCAGGTTTTCGTAGAAGGATCAGACCTCATTTATTGGGAGAAAGTATTTTACAATGTAATTGGAGCTCAATTAACTTTTATTTCGTCTTACTATGCATATTTTAAACATTTTATTGTCTTAGGGGGATGGTAACCTTCTTGTCATTTGGGGTCCATTTTTATACTTGTGGTCACACCGTCCTTATGCAAGGTTTGGAACTGATGTGTAACTATCTAACAGTCTGTTATTTAAAAGATTGTATATTGGCTTTCACGGCCAGTGAATTAAAACACAGCAATTCTTATAGGTTTGTGCCGTGTCTTGTGTGGGGTTTCGCCTAGGACACCAAGCTGGCTCATCGGCGGGCTCTTGGTGTCCCCGCCCGGACCCCCACAGGAGTAACGAACTGCGCTCTACCTCCCTTTATATTAGGTGCAACTGCACCACTTGACTGCGAGAACTAAAAGTTCAAGCAGCATAACCTCCCTATGAATGCTTCCGAAATGTTACTAAACTGAACTCGGATGACTACCGCTGCTAACAGCATTGAGAACCACTAGTCAGCTGGACACATGTGGCCCCGCAATGGGCACTAGTCATTACCGGACTCATGGCAATACTTCACTGAAATGTTCGATACTTTGCCGGTTCAACAGTGTCTGTTCATGCTACTGTGCTATTAACCTGCCATGATTAATGAAATATACTGCATTATAATTATTCCTCTCGACTCCTTGTTAAAGAATATGTCGTTCGTGAATGAGGAGTAATGTTCGAAGTTCCACCAACATTGCTGTGTGTTAAATAACATATACAAGAGAATAAAGTTAACTGTCGTGACTTACAGCCTATCATACTGTAGTAAAACTTATTTATAATGTTCATCCTTGTAACAGTATATTTTAAAGTCCACATGGTATAATGAACGTATGGCCAGGGGCAGCCGGTGATATTGGACTCAAGGACGCCGCCCTCCCACCCTCCTCCCTCCCCATCAGCCCTAATGTTCGCTCTCCTCGCACCTAATGTTTTGCCATCGTGACAAAATGTGTGTATTTCCTCTCCTTGTCGGCAGAGCGCACCAGATGCTCCTGAGGACTCATGAGAAATCGCCCGCGTTGTAATTTACGTTGCCATGACAACGAATGCCTCCAGTTATCCCCTCTCCATCCTCTCACGCGCTACGCCACGAAGTGTGTGGACTCAGTCAGCTTGAGTCTGATACAGCCACTGGATAGCTTCCCTCCCGATTGCTTTAAACTGCCTGCCCATTCAACGATTACGGCATTGGTTTGAGCGTACAACCTCGTTCCCAAATAAAGGCGCTAGGAAGCAGCACCAAGTTACTGTGGCAGACATATGTTTTGTATTGATGTTAATGGCGAAGTTGGAATGTATTCTGATTGATTTTATAAAGGTGTACTGCTGCGTGCCCTTTTGTAAATCAGAACTGGGCAAGTTAGAATACCGGGGAATCTCATTTCATGAGATACAATCGGACAAATCATTGCGTGAGAAGTGGTTACGAGGGATTTCCAGAGAAGGTGACAAGGGAGCAGGCAAATGGTTACCTTCTGATATACGTTGCTTGTAGTCTTAATTTTCTTCCTGAGAATTTATATCACAAACATTATTATCAATCTATGGCCATTGGCCGCAATACATATTTTATTTATAAATTATTATCAAATTGGTTACAACTAGTGGGACGTGGGTTGGCGACTATGGGACCCCAGCTGAGTTTCCTTGAGCTGAGCTCCTCTCTTATATCTTTCACGTCAACTCTTACCACAACGTTATTAGGGTATCGGAGGCCTTAATTGGCTCTTGTCTTTTTCTTTCCTGATGACCTAATGATTTTAGGATCAGACCTCATTTTGTCCTATTTTTCTGCCTTCGGTAAGAGGCCCTAAAGGAGGTAGGGTGTGTGTTGTCCCACCATGCACTGTGCACCTTAGATATCGATACACCCTCAATGATGGAGATAATTGTTGTCTAAAGGGGTGAAATATCTACGTCATCTACCCTTAGTGGTTTAGGTGATGGTGAGAAATTATGATGAAATGAAATCTACAGCTAGGCTTAACTAATTACTGACTTACAACTAACTTACGTACTAGAAGAAGAAAACGATAATAATAATAGAAAGAAACGTATAAGGGAAATAAATGACGGAAAAGAAATGCCCTCTATCTTCGAAGGGCGGATGACCTTGCTGTTCATCCCCTTAAAACAAGAATCAATCTTCGAAGAATGAGTATTGATGTACTTGGAAACTACTAGAGCCATTAAAGGCAGGTAGAAAAGGGGAAAAGGAGAGGGTCCACACCAAAGTCATTGCAAAAAGGGGAAAATGGATCTCTCTCTGGAACCCATCACGATCGCCAACTCCCGAGCTCAAAAGCTGAGCTCTTGAAGGTGTAGCTCTATCCAGAGTGCACCACGTGTGGTGGTGCTTCACACACACTGCCTCCTTTAGGGCCTTGTGTAGAAGGCATTAGATGTTATGAAACTAAAAGAATAGGGCTGATCCCTCGAAGAATGGGGGTATCAGGATAGATGATATAAGGGTCAGTTACGGCAGGAAAATGAATGACTCCCTAGACTTTGGATACTCTAATGCTATCCGGGTTGGAAGAGAACAAGAGTTGAGTAATGGAGGTCCGCAGGTAGATGACAGAGAAGAGCCCGGCACAAGTGGAAATAATAACCGCCTCGGCTGGGGTCCAATGGTCTCCAACCCAAGTCCCACTAGGCCTAGTTGTGAACCCTGGTGGTGAGGATACACCCTCAAGGGCTCATGGTTAGTGAGCTTGGGAATTGGCGACCCTGATGGATTCCTGAGCTGGGTCCGGTTTTCTTCTTTTTCCAGTGGCTGGAAGCAAATATTTTTAATACCTTTGTTATTTCTTTAAAAACAGAAGTGTCTAATGAAAACGAAATAAGGAAATCAAGCTACAAAAATATGTGAGAAGAAAAAATCCAATTCATGTATGAAATCATCTCTGTCAATTTCTGGAAAAGCATCACAAAAACGGTGGAGTCCCTCCTCGGTAATATCCACGAGCCGCCACTGCGTATGGCTTTGTAGGTGAACAACACAAGTTCCACTCGCGTGTGCTTCCTGACAAGACTGCATCTTGTGTGAAACGAACAGAGTCCTTCGACACTTACTCTGTCGAAATATTAAAAGTGTTTGATATAGTAATCGCGTCGCACTGTATGCAACGAAACGCGCTATGAGTTCTCCTCACGAGATGTCATTCATGCGATATGAAAAACGGTCTGCCCACAGCTGTGCGGGGATGATTACAGCTAGGCTCTTGCTTCCCCCACTACGGTGCGATAAGGATCAAGCTGCCATCGCATTGGTGGATGTAATCCGTAACTTAAAACGTTTCATACAAATTATTAACATGTATATATATCAAAAGACATATCATGTTATGATCTTACATCATGTATAATACGGCAAATCTTTCGTGTTATTCTCCTTTCTTCTTATTCTTAATAAAATGTACTCCTGTTGTTCGATCAATAAACTGGGTCAATAGTCGACATGATGGTGCTCCTTTCCACTGACTTCGTGCATGCTCGCCGGTACTCGGAAAATACTGAAATCTCCCAGCTGCACTTCGCTCAGCTCACAATAGGGATGTAGCCTGAGAAAGTTCGCGCCAGATAGCGCTCGTGTAGTACTGGGTAAGCGCAAGGCGATCGTCCTATGTTTCCCCCAGTCAGCTACGAGGAATGTATAGATTGTGACCGAGTTTTCTAAGCTAAAGTAAATTATATCTTCTCTAATTTTACTCCAAGACTATATTAATTAATTCTATAGGTATATCCTCTAATATATTATGAACGATTTTCAGCGTTTAAGCGTTTAACAGCTGTAAAATGAGTTACGGACTAGAGGCGCTAAAACTAGTGGGAGGAGGGAAGAATTAGTAGGCTACAGCGGTAATAACAAAATTCTAACACGCTTTATTATTCAAATTATGAATAGGAGTCAGCATGCTTGAGTATTGTAGGCCTATATTGATAAATAGCCTATATCTCCATAAGATTTAAATCATAAATAGAGATTTCCCGGTCAATGCATGTGAGATTTTCAAAGTGAAATGCCTTGTCCTGTTCGGATTCCACGTAAAGAGGAAGTCCTCTGTGCCTTATGATCCCTAAATTAACGGTCACGTAAAACTATAATTTTCCTTTTATAAATAGAGATTTAAATATTCACTGGCTCCCCTTGCTTATAGACTTCGATTCGTGTATTTTTTTGGTTGATAGCGTACATGAAACGGTCTTGTTTTAAGGTAAACATAATCAAAGAAAGTTGATACCGGTATTGTTTACCTCAAAATGCATCGCAACGTTTGGTTCTTTTGCAATTTGTCAATTTCTTAATACAAATCGTTTCCGTACCCCTTGGAAACGACTTAGGGGTACAGTATTTAAAAAGTTTGAGAATCCCTGTTTTAAGGCCATGAACTGTTTCCATTCATCTGGCTAACTTAGGCCTATGACTCAAGAATGTAGACGTCAGTCACTACCGGTACCACATTCTCCGTCAGGCAGATGTAAGTTGACGATTAATTCTGATTTCAAGAAACCAACCATAATACGTTTTTGACTGTTAATGTTGTGACATTTATTCTTGAAGTATTTGTCCGAGTATTGATGCCTTTGAAAATGGGAGTCACAAATGTTACATTCACTTCTTCCTGTATATTGACGATTTCTTCCCGTACCGTACTTCAATGGAGATAATTTATGCAGATTCCGATATTGTAGGCTTATCATGGTAAACTGGCAATTTTCTTGTGTATGGCCTCTTCCTTATTTTTGTTGTGTTCGTGGTCCACGGAAAAAGCGATGGAACAGTGCCCGGTTTTAATCTTGCTCTCTCACCTTCAAATACAAAGGCACAAATTCAGTGGTTGTTATCGATATGTCTATTCAGTTTATAGGTAGGAATTATTTCCCTTTGTAAATCACACTTGCCTAACACAGTTTTCGTGAAGTCATCGAGTTGAAAACGATGGGAACACACTTTAATATTTTCGGTCAGATTTTCTTCACCGAAATGTTTCCTTCTAATAGCATGTAACCATTTCTTCCTCATTTCTTTATTTTGTGAAAATTGGTGACCCGAAATTGGATTTCCCTGATTTTTTCAAAGAGGAACACTGCAATAGCTCGGCATAGTCACGAAAATAGCAATTTAAACAACTTAAATTCGTGGATATTAGCGGCATGAGAACACAGGAGACAAATGAAGAGCGCCTTGCGCTTACCCAGTACAACAGCAGTGCGCTCTATCGGTGCTAGTTCTATACATCCCTATACGTCGCGCTGCACTATTCATCATGCCAAAATGAGGATAATAGTACAGTACCTACAAGGAAATTTAGATTTTTGACAAGAACACATGTAGATAGAATCTTTCTTACATCCCTTCTCATTTTATACCAAATGAAAATTTGCTGAAGCTCATACAAAACCTTATTTGCACCAAAATGCCCTAACTCTTTATGGATAAACTATACTAACTCCTCTCTAAGGCATCTAGGTATACAATTACCCCACTTACCCTCATTACTCTTTCGTGCCAAAAAACCGTCTAGTAATTTATACACATGTCTACCTATCTTTGTAATGTAATAGGTATTACGTGTGTATATATGATATGTGTAAATTGTAAGTGTTATGTATTAAGTATTATGTGTGTATATATGATATGTGTAAATTGTTATGTTGGTACTGCATTTTACGTTATGTTATGTTGGCACGTCTTAGAAATAATTCAGTTGAGTTACAAATGGACTAGAATGAAGGAGTCATTACACTGGCGACGAGTGGAGAACGGATTTAATAAAAAGAACCTTCAGAGTGCAGTGGTTAAACACGTAAGTTAAGTGAAAAGGACAAGTAAATAGTGATTATGTGGAAAGTACAGTTAAATGGAGTCAATTAAATACGATGGACCTTGATTTCGAAGGATTTGAAACGGACGAGTGCATTGTTGAAAGCCGCGATTAGCTCACGGGAGCACCAGCACTTCAAAATATATTAAAGGAACTTGAGGAGGACATTCATAATATGGCCAAACCACCGCGCCTTATTGGAAACTTGGACGTTTTCAATCCAAAGGATGAGAAAATAGAAGACTTTTTACAGCAGATTCGAGGACTACTGTTTAATGAATAACCATGCATTGGGTCCGGACGCACCGGCAACTGAACGAAACGATTCTCCCGCGGATGGATCAAACGCCGTGAGAAAAAAATTGTTTTTTCTTAATCATCTAAATCCCGAAGTACGGGCAACTCTAAATCGTTTGTGCAGACCTGTGGAACCCAGAAATCTTACCCTTGTGGACCTACAGACAAGATTAAAGGAACATTTTAATACTGCCGGTTTGGCGCTCACTGAGACAGTGTGGTTTCAATGTATGACACAACTGCCATCTCAGACAGTTGCGGAATTTGTGCTTAAACTTAATGACGCAGCTCATACGTGTGATTTTGGGAACAATTTGGACTCTCGTCTACGAGATCAGTTCATGTTTGGTCTCACATCAGACAAAACTAGAGATCGATTATACCAAGAGCCAAATCTTACTTATGATAGAGCGGTGGAGGTGGCTAAACAAATGGAGAAGTTGCAAAAACAGTCACAACAGATGGCCACAGAACGGGAAGGACATCAGGTCAGTAAAATTCAGCATGGGCCTGTAGGCCTATACAGTGAAAATCGCGGAGGTAGCCGTTTCACCAATAATAGCGGGACGCGTGGACGGGCTTGGGGACGAGGCACTATCCCAGGACGCGGAGCTTTTGGTCTACAGTTTCAATATCCGGCACCAAACAGAGGAAAGGAAATCCAGGGAAATTCCGAACGAGTACACGCAGATCCTAGAGTTCAACACTTAGGGCGGAGACAACCTAACAAGGCGTCACAAGGATGCCAGAGATGTGGATCGCCAAAGTGTCACCCAGATAATTGCTGGTCCAAAAGTGTAAATTGTTTTGCGTGTGGAAAAATAGGTCATACGGCTCGTTATCATAGAGAGCAAATTAAATTAGTTGTCAGTGACGAAGGGCAACAAAAGGAGTGTAGTGAACAATGGTAGTATGCTCCGTATTGTAGGGAATCAGCTGAAGCTATTGTTAGCGGCAACGGACGATCAGAACACACGTGTGATAGGCTTAAACAGGAGGAATGTGAGGAAAGTATTCTGGACTATGACGTGAGTAGTGATTATGATCAATTAGTCATAAACAGAGTAAATAATGGGGATGTAATAGAAGAGTCATGTGAGTGGGAACTATCATTTAATGAGGAGAAAGAAGCAAGGGAAATGTGTAGGCTAGTAGATGAGGACATGTGTGTAGTAGAAGAAGGAATAGGATTTAAACAAAACGACACTGAGGATAGTAATAAAAACAGAAATAATGAGGTAATTCGAGATACTGGGAATTATGTGAACGGAGTGGAGGTAAACCTTGTTACACATAATAATGAACCATTGTTAGTGAAAGCCAATATTGATGGTGTAAAGGTATTAATGGAAATTGATACGGGCTCAGGATACAGTTTAATTCATGTAAAGCAGTTGCAAGAATTGTTTCCACATTTAAGTATTAGTGGATGTGATGCTGAACTTAAAACAGTAGATGGTGGCCCGATTAAAGTGGAAGGAACAGTAACAGTTAAGGTTAGTGATAATGTAGGAGATAAACTTGACCTGAAGTTGGTAGTATGTGACACACCTCAGTTGTTTTTGCCTTTGATTGGTAGGGATTGGTTGGAAGAAATAGTAGTGAATTGGAGGGATGTAGGAGAAAGACTGGGAGATGTCAAAAAGAAAATAAATGGGAAAGTTAAGGTGATCAAAGAATCAGAGTATTGTCCTGAAATTAAAGCATTAATTCCCAAGTATCCTGAAGTATTTTCAACTGATCGTACTAAGATAATAAAAGGGTTTAAAGCAAAATTAATGCTCAAGGACGATGCTGTCCCAGTACGTTGTAAAGCCTATGATATACCTTATTATGCAAGACAAAAGTGACAAATCAGTTGAGACAGATGATTGATGATGGTAGAATGGTGCCTGTCAAATTTTCTGAATGGGCATCACCATTATTTCCTGTGCTAAAGCCGGATGGTAGTTACCGACTATGCGTAGACTATAAGAGAACTGTCAATGTAAATATCAAAATTGATCATTATCCATTGCCAGACGCAGATAATGTATTTGCTAGTTTAGCAGGAAATAATATTTATTGTGTGTTAGATCTCAGTGAAGCATATTTGCAGCTCGAATTAGCTGTCGAGTCACAGGAATGTCTTACTGTAAGCACACATTTAGGATTCTTGAGACCAACGCGCCTCATGTATGGTGTGGCTCCCGCACCTGCCGCCTTTCAGGAATTCATGGATGTGTTATTGTATGACATGGAGGGAGTGACATGCTATATTGATGATGTTCTCTTTGGGGCAGTAGATTTTAAGTCTTTACTCTGTAAACTGGAGAAAGGGTTAGGACGCTTACAAGAACACAATGTTAGGGTAAACTTAAAGAAATATTTGTTCATGAAAGAAAGAGTAGAATATTTAGGACACGTTATTACGAGTCAAGGAATTGAAACTACTCCCAAGAGAGTAAAGCCAATCGTAGAAGCTAGAATTCCCACAAATGTCATGGTTGGGCATGATAAATTTTTATAGGAAATTTTTGCTAAATCTTAGCACCTTGCTGCAACCCTTAAATGAATTGCTAAAAAAGACAGTCAAGTGGTCTTGGTCTGATGAGCGTAATACTAGTTTTGAAAATAGTAAACAGCTGCTGATAGGGAGTAATGCACTCGTGCATTTTGATCCTTGTAAACAATTGGTACTCTGTTGTGATGCGTCACAATATGGACTAGGCTATGTTCTAGCTCATAGAGTAGATGGAGTTGAGCATCCTATTTATTTTGCTTCGTCAACACTCTCCGAAACACAAAAACAATATTCACAAATTGAAAAAGAAGCATTGGCTATTATGTATGGGTTAACTAAATTCTATAAGTATTTAGCAGGGAGAGAGTTTATATTAGTTACAGATAACTTGCCCTTAAAATCCATATTATCACCTGAAAGACCCATGCCAGTAGTAGCAGCTGCCAAATTACAACGTTGTGCTACTACTTTAGCAGCATTCAAATACAAAGCAGAGTATAGGAAAAGTGAAAATATGGGACCCGCAGACATGTTGTCTAGACTTCCCAGTCAAGATGAAATTGTAGAAAGTGTAAAAAGTGTGATAACTGAACTGTCAGTGTTACCCAAAAATGCTGAAATTGTAGCAGATGTTACTCTTAAGGATCCTGTATTGACAAAAGCTATTGAGTTAACACAGTCGGGTTGGCCACAACAAGTGTCAATGCCAGCACTCAAACCGTATTTTGAAATACGCTATAGCCAGTCAGTGGTAGAAGGGTGTCCTCTTTTTGGAGATCGTGTGGTAATCCCCTTTGAATTAAGAAGTAAAGTACTGGATACCCTTCATGGTGGACATCCAGGTAGTGTAAGGATGAAAATGAGAGCGAGGAATGTGGTTTACTGGCCAAATTTTTCCGAAGATATTGACGAGTATATTAAACTGTGTGAACCATGTGCTAGGGTAAATTTTCAGGCGATTTCACCAATACAACATGTTTGGCCTTCAACGAACAGTAATTGGACTCGCCTGCACTTAGATTTCTTTTATTTTAATACTGAAGTGTATCTGATATTGCTTGACAGTCATAGTAAATGGCCGGAAATATGGGATGTTGGGGGTACCTACTCCACAGCTGTAATTGACAGATTGAAAGCATGCTTTGCCACGTTCGGACTTCCTGCTCAAATAGTGACCGACAATGGTCCCCCCTTTGATTCCTTCAATTTCTTGTCATTTTGTACGGATAATGACATAATAGCTTCTAAAAGCCCACCTTATCATCCTCAGGCGAATGGCCTTGCAGAAAGGGGAGTGCGAACAGCAAAGACTGGTCTTAAGAAAATGCTAATGTCTGAGTCAAAATCGTCAATTGAGCATAAAGTTTATAATTTCCTTTTCCAGTACCGAAATACGCCAAGCATGGTAACTAATATCACTCCAGCAGAAGTGATCTTTACCTTTCCGGTACGAACACCTCTCAGCAAGCTGAAAGCAGTTGCTAAAAAGTTTTATGTGGCAAATGTAATTACATTTCATATAGGGGAGCTAGTTCGTGTACGTAGGAGAAAGGAAGATATCCCTGAAGTGGTACAGTGTTAAAAGCCCTTGGGCGAGGTACATACTTGGTAGATTTAAAAGGTAAACAATCCTTATGGCATATAAATCAAATGCATATGTATTATTCTAAGCCAAATACCCAAGTTGGGGAACCAAGGTCTAATCAAGATGTTTCAAACACAGACAAACTAGTTGTGCCCCATAACCAGACAACCATGTTAGCGAAACAGGCAACTCCGCTAGCAATAAACCTAGAAGCTGAAACTATACCTCAACCTAACCCTGAGGTAGCACCTGTATCACAATCATCCAGAAAGGACATGAAATCAACAATTATCGTTCCCCCTGCTGGAACCCAAGTGCGCAGATCTGAGCGCATCAGTCGACCTCCAGTTAGACTGAATTTAAAGATTTCTAACGAGTAGATATTGTCATTGAAGGGAGGAAAGAGTGTAATGTAATAGGTATTATGTGTGTATATATGATATGTGTAAATTGTAATGTTGGTACTGCATTTTACGTTATGTTATGTTGGCACCTCTTAGAAATAATTAAGCTGAGTTACAAATGGACTAGTATGAAGGAGTCATTACAATCTTAAGACTTTCAAAACCTCCTACCTCTAATTTAACTAATATCTCACTCAGTTTTTATCCTCTCTTTGCCTTTTAACAGTTGCCTTCTTATTACCCCATCAATGCAGACACAAATTAATATACCCTTCTCAACCTTCAACCTGTATCTCTCTCCTATTATCTTTCTACCTCTTGATAAGATATCAGCTAAAATATTATCCTTCCCTCTTATATGGTATATATCAAAGTCATATTCCTGTAAAGCCAGTATCCATCTTCTCACTCTATTCGAACTCAGCTTACAAGATTTCATAAAAGCTAATGCATGATGATCAGTATAAATACTAAAGTTATCTCCCAAAACATACATACGAAATTTACACAATCTTTATACAATACCTTAAAGCTCCAATTCTGTAATACTATACTTTATTTCAGCAGATGTCAACCCTCTTGTCGTTAATGATACGATCCTTAAATTATTCTCTTCGTCTTTTTGGCACAATAGTCCAGAAATCCCAATCTGTGAAGCATCAGTCATCAGAATATACTCCTTATCCCTAAACAGATATCTCAACACTACAGCTTGTAAAAATCCTTGTTTTAACGCTCGGAATGCATCCTCATAAATATTTTCCCACTTCCACTTTGTACCAATCTTCATCATATCTCTAAAAGGCTCCACTAAGCATGCATACTTAAGTACAAATCTTCTAAAAAGATTACACATTCCTAAATAAGATTTCAATTCTTTTACAATCCTAGATGCACTAGTAACCAAAATTTTCTCTATCCTACTGATTTCTGGAGACACACCCTGGACAGAAACTTCATGACCCAAAAAGATAACCTTTTGCCCACAAAACATATATTTAGACAACTTCAATGTGAAACCAGCCTTATCCAATTTACCAAAAACACAATTATCTATCTATATCGTAATATAATCACCACAATTATCTCCTAATGGAATATTTAGAGCTCTTATTAAAGCAGCAGTACTACTTTTGAGTCCAAAAGGTACTCTACAAAATTGGTAAAGGTTATATCTATAACAAAAAGCAGTAAGAGGCCTGTCTTCTTTTCTTAAAGATACCTGCCAGAAACTAAAACTGAGATCTACAGTAGTAAACCACTGCTTATTCTCGAAATTCTGCACTGATTCTTCTATACACAAAGATTTTAGTTGATCGACTGAAATATGTTGATTCAATAACCTTGCGTCAATACATATTCTCACCTTACCATCTCCTTTATGTCCGGTTATAAGAGGATTTACATAAGGGCCATTAGATGGCTCAATAATCTTATCAGCCAGCATCTGATCTATCTGAGACTGCACTGCCGACTGAAACTGAAATGGAATTGGCTACCTATGTCCTACAAAAACCTTGTGATTGTGAACATTCAAAGAATGTATATAACAATTAGCTTCACCTACCCTATCCTCAAAAACTCTTTTATTACTTATTAATACCTTTAATAACAATTCTCCCTTATATTCACTCAATTTACTTTGTTCTATAGCTTTTCCAAAGAAGTCTTCTAGATCATCTTGAATAAATACAGTGTCTATAATACACAAGGTCTTTCTTTCTTTCTTTCTTTCTTTCTTTCTTTCTTTCTTTCTTTCTTTCTTTCTTTCTTTCATTACAGTCATTTATTATCTCAGTATCTTCTCCCACCTTTCCTATCTCTAATTCCTCCTTACTCAAACACATACGTTGATATTCGTTGCTTAACACCCCTCCTTAGTTAAATTTAATACAAACCTCCATTCCTTTCGATTTAAATCTTTCACATTCCTCATCATAACATAATCTAGCATTATAACTTGGCATCCAATAAGTATCTAGAATAACGTTATATACTTAATTTGGAACTACTAAACAAACTTGAATACCAATAAAACCCTTAACCTTAATTTCTATAATAAATTGTTTTGATAGAATGTGTGACCTTTTCCCTACTGCTGTCACTACATATGTAGATTTAATAGGTATTTCCGCAATCTTCTTATTTTCATTTTTTAATTTAGTAAGAATTCAGCACTAATACATGATCTTTCGCAGGCACTATCTAACAAAGCATCAACACGCGCCCTCAACACATTTAATTCCACAAAAGAAATCCCATTAATGTTTACTGATTCTACCTTCTCCTCAGCTAGATCTTCCAAGAGATCACTCTTTATATCTAGGTCATAAGTTCCGGACAGTTAGTATTGGTGGATATTCTGTACAAGATGGCGACAAGTGACAAATCAACCAAATGCGGTCAGTGTGAAAAATGTGTAACTGATAATGAAGACTACATAATTTGTGATGGAGAATGTGGTAAATCATACCACAGAACCTGTGTAAACATCAAAAAGAAAGTTTTTAACCGGCTTTTGTCCGACAAAGCCAAGCAATGGTATTGTGTCGAGTGCAGTGCAGTAAGTAGGTCAACTAGGGAAAAGGTTTCGCCAGACGAGAATGTAAGTAAACCAGATTTAGAAGATCTTGTTTGTGAAATCAACCTCCGACTGATAAAACTCGAAAACATTGAAAAGACTCAGAATGACATGCTTAAGTCCATGACATACTTTTCTGATAGTTTCGATAGTATGAAAAGTGACATTTCAACTGCCACACAAACTCTGAAGCAAGCCTTGTCAGAAATTACAAAGCTCAGTCAAAGAGTTTGTGAGTTAGAGAAGGATAAGAATATCGCTTGGAGTGAAGTTAAGGGACACTTGGACTGAGTTATTGTCAGAAATCGCAAAAATATTGATTTTTTATCCTTTGATATAATTATGCCCCTGACTCCAGCGGATAATTTAGTGAAAGTCTTTTCCGAATTCCACCATATTTAAAGGTCCAGCGAATTCTTGAAATGTCTTGTGCATGGTATTTAAACACCTCCTATTCATGAACTTTCATTGAGGAGAGTATTTCTGTACTTATTTTCCTAATAAGGAGCTCAGAAAAGCAAGAAAGAGGGTGTTAATATATGGTGCTGGGCAGTTTTAGCTGATAAGGTAAGCTGATAACTAAAAAATATGCATGGCCTTATAAAAGTGCATTTTTTATCTTTCCATTTTTTTTGAAACAAAATTCGCCCCATATGCATCAGACTTGTAGCTATAATGTAGCAAATTTTTATACATATTCTATATTAATGCATCCATAAGCACAGTGATTAGTTTTACTGTAGTATTCATAGTTTTGCCATTAATAATATGTTAATTTTAAAATAATAGGCAATTAATGGGATAAATAAATTGTGAAATATGTTAATTTATATCTCAACAAATATTCATATGAACTTAAAACCAATCTCTAGGATTGCTTCTATACTAAATATATATATGGGAAAGTCATGATAAATGACCTACCTCTATCCGTTAAACGCAAGGACTATTTTCAAAATTTGCATATTTTTTATATTAAAATAATCATATCTCCTAAACGGTTAGAGATAGAAAAGTGTAAATCAGAGGTCTAGTGTATATTACTATTTGAGTGCTGTGTGTAACATTATAACAATATCCATTGATAATTACCTAAAATTGAAAGCTGATAACCAACAAATATGCATGTTTTTATAAAAGTCCATTTATCGCGGCTTCCCATTTTTTGGTACAACATTTGGTCCTTGCGCATTAGATTTGCTGTTATAATATTGAAAATTTGTATTCATATTCTACATTAATCCATCCATAAGTTCAGTGATTAGTTTTACTGTAGTATTCTTAGGTTTGCCATTAAAAATATTTTAATTTTAAATAATAGGCAATTGTGAAATGAGTTAATTCATATCTCAACACATATTCATATGAACTCAAAACCAATCACTGGGAGTGCTTTCATACTAAATATCTATATGGGAAAGTCATGATAAATGAGCTACCTCTATCTGTTTAACGCAAGGACCATTTTCAAAATTTGCATAATTTCTATATAAAATAAACATATCTCCTAAACGGTTAGAGATAGAAAAGTGTAAATCAGTAGTATAGTGTATATTAGTATTTGAGTGATGTGTGTAAAATTAGAACAATATCCATTGATAATTACAGAAATATGAAAACTCAGTCCCAGTGTCCCTTAAAATGTTAAAGCAAGAGAATCTCGAGCTTCAACAGTACGTTCGGCGAAACAATCTAGAGCTTCATGGCGTGCCGCACACTTCAAACGAAAACACCGTACAGATTGTCATGACTATCGCTGACCAATTGGGTGTCACGCCTGCCATCGGCTACCACAAAGCAGAGAAGGTCTTCCACCTCCTTTACTAGTCAAATTCTGCAGCCGGCTAAAAAAGAGGCAATTTTAAAAGGCAAAAGGTTCAAACCCAACCTGAACTCTAGTGATGCTGGAATCAATGGAAGGGCTAGGCCTATCTACATTAACGAGCATTTGACGCCAGCCAATAAAGTACTCCACAAACAGGCAAGAGACCTCCGTAAATTAGGTTTTAAATACGTCTGGGCCCGGGACTGCAAAATATTCGTCCGTAAATCAGATAGTGACAAGGCTGTCAGGATCAGCTCACCAGAAGACATTGAAAGGCTAGTAAGAGACTCTTCCATCAACAAGGCTCAGCCATCCCATTCTCAGAAATAATAATGAATGAAGACATGGACCTACTAGTTGATGTTGACTTACACACATCAATTGATGAGCGTAAATATGACTGTATCCACGACTATGTAGCAGACACTAAAATGAGGTTAGCCAAATCAAGTGTCTTTACCTAAATAGCAGAAGCATAAAAAATAAACTAGAAGATATCGAGATACTAATACATATTGTTGAAAATCTAGATGTCATAGTGGTAACCGACACTTGGGTAAAAAGTAATGAAGCTAAAAACTTCAACCTAAACAACTATTCTGTTGCTTTTGTACACAGAGACAATCAGGACGGTGGAGGCGTGGGAGTTTATGTCCACAAAAAAATGGAATATCAAAGTTCTTAACCTAGTTGAAAGTAACCATAGCTTGATCCAGTTAGAGCTTATAAGAAGTGATACTGTTCATTTCAATAACTTGCATACTATTAATATAATTGCAGTATATAATCCTAACACAAATAACGCAACAAATTTCATGCAATCTCTAGAGCACATTCTCTCGAAAAATAATGCAAATCTTTGCTTATGCATTGGTGATACAAATATTAACTTACTAAACAAAAATAATGTAACCAAATCATACCTCAATCTACTATCAAACTATGGTTTCACACAAGGCAATACTCGGTATCCAACAAGAATATGTGAATCAAGAAGTACACTCCTTGATCAGGTAGCCACTAATAACTGTAAATATGCCTATAGAATAAGCAATATAAATAGCGATCATAATATTCTTGTAACTGAGATTTTCAGGTCAAATTACTATCCACGCAAAAGCCCAATCTTGCACATGACATTTAAACACCCCACCAACAAGCAAAGGTCTAGATCAAAAAACGTAAATAAAAATTACCGATACGTGAACCAAAACTTATTCTCCAATGATCTCAATCAAATAGACTGTTTAGATGATGTAAATGAAACTTACATCGCCATGAAACACAAAATCTTGACACAGACACCTAACAAAGAAAACACTGACTCACCTTTGAAGGAAATACACCAGAACCACAATAACCCATGGATAACAACAGAATTAATTCAGCTAATAAAACAAAGGGACCTAATACATGCTAGACTTAAAACTGACATTCACAGAAACAACAACCTCTTAAAGGAAGAGCACATAATATGTAGGATCAAAGTGACAGCTTTAAAACGGAAACTGAAATCCTCATACTATGAACATAAATTAACATTGAACGCCAATAGCATAACAAATACTTGGAAAGTAATCAATGAAATGATCTACAACTGCACAACTGAAAACAAAGATGGTCCCAGTGAGATAATAATTGACGGTAAATCTTTCACAGGAAAATAAAATATTTGCAATGCTCTAAACCTCACTTTATAAACATAGCACACAAGTTAGCCAAAACATCCTCCCAGGGAAGAAAGTTAATGAAATTAATGTCAACACAGATTCCATATTTATGACCCCGACTAATGAGATGGAAATTCGCAATATTATATTAAGCCTTAAAATGAAAAGTAGCCAAGACAAAGATGGTATGTCAGTAAAATTGTTAAAAAACTCCATTGACATGCGAAGTAGCCCACTAACTACTTTAATAAATTTATCGTTAGAAACTGGTCTGGTGCCTGATGATCTAAAAACAGCACGAGTCATACCAGTCTATAAAGGAGGTGTCAAAAGCAATCCAGACAATTACAGACCCATTTCCATCCTCCCACCCATATCCAAGGTACTCGAAACAGTAGTAAAAAACAGAATTGTTAATTTTTTAAATAAAAATGATTACTTCTATAAAGGGCTGTATGGATTCCGTGAAAACTCAAGCACAGAAATAGCCACAATTGATATAATCTCTAACTAGCAGGATGTCATAGACAATAAGATGACAGCGAGTGGCCTTTTCATAGACCTGAGAAAGGCGTTTGATACTGTTGACCATGACATTCTTTTAGGGAAACTTGATAAAGCAGGTATCCGAGGAGTAGCTTGGACATGGTTTAAAAATTACCTATCTAATCGTAAGCAGTATGTTGAAATAAATGGCTACAGAAGTGAGGAAGTAAATATTACCCACGGTGTGCCCCAAGGATCAATACTGGGTCCTTCCCTCTTCTTAGTATGTATTAATGACATAGAAACACTCAGTTTTCATGGTAATATAACGTTGTTTGCAGATGACTTAAGCATCTTTTACAATGCGTACACCACCAACACGCTGATTACACAAATGCAGGAGGACATGAATACTATACTTGGCTGGACCCAGTCAAATAAATTAACAATAAATGAAGATAAAACAAATTATTTAATAATATCTAAGCGTAGAACAAAGTTAGACATCACTCAGAATATAATGCTGAATGGAAAGGCAGTTAAAAGGGTCTCTTCTGTCAAATACCTAGGCCTAATAATAGATGAAAATCTCTCCTGGCAAAAGCACATTGATGCATTAGTTAAAAAAATATCACCTGCTGCTGGGATGATAAAAAAATTGAGCTTCTATATCCCAAAATATCTACTCAGAAAAGTGTATTTTTCCTTAATCCATAGCCACTTACAATATTTGAATACAATTTGGATAAAATGTTCAAATTACCTAAAAAAGGAAATTGAGGTAATTCAGAATAGAGCCATAAGAAATATGTATAACTACCCTTTTTTAAGACCAACCAAACACCTTTATATTACGAGTAAAATTCAACCTGTAGCCCTAAATGCAGAAATCAAATCAAATGTCCTGATGTACCAAATCCTACACAAAGGTATCCACACAAATTTAAACCTTACTAAATAATCTGATTTACACGCTTACAAAACTAGACATGCAGATGACATATCACTTTTCCATATCAATTCCAAACAATATGGCAGTAATAGCATTAAGTATTTGATCAAATGGAATTAATAAAAATCTATCTATCTATCTATCTATAGTCTCTTCGTAAAGTTCAATAGACTACCAGAAAATATAAAAATTGCACCTAGCCTACCAATCTTTAAAAGGAGGCTAAAACCGTTTATGTGGAATGATTATAAAATGTCAGTTTGAAGAAATTCTAAAATCTGAGAAGACAAAAGAAGACTACATTGTGTACAAAAACTTATGAAAGCTACAAAATGTTGTATATATTTTCATACTGAAAACTTTGTAAACTAAACATTGAATTGTAATTTGTCGCCAACATGATAAAACTGTACGATTCCTTTGTATATGAGTCCTTGAATCGTTAAGGGATTAATAAAATGCATTATTATTATTATTATTATTATTAACATCCGACTGATAATCTGACGTCTCATCACAGTCTGATTCTGGTTTAAATGTTTCCTAGACTCATTCCTTGTTTCCACATTATAAGTCATATTATTGATACTCTCAGGTCTCCTCTACTCTCTTCTATGCTCTTCATTTTCCTGACTATTTTGAGAATTACTCATTTGATAGTTATTATCATTACTACGCAATCTATTATTTCTGTAACCATTATTCTGATAATTAGTACCTTGTCTCTGATTCGATTGATTATTGTAAGAATTTTGCGGTTGATTGTTACCCCTATAATTTGAATAACCTCTTCCTCTCTGAACCTGAGCCATGCGGCTCCCATAACCACCTGTTTGACTCTCATTTATACTTCCTAATGCATCAAAGCTCTCCAATAAGTTTTCTAATTCAGCTATAGTTGTAATTCTTTGTATACATGAGGCTTCCTTCACTCTATAAGGAAAATGCCTCAGCAACAGTCTTACTATATCACTATTCTTCGCCATCCCATCTAGGTATTTACAGATTACCACCTGACTCAAAAAACTAGTAAGAAAACTATACACTTGTCAATGGTCCTGGGCCAATAAGCTGTGGGAGTAAGTGGCATGAGAATGATGCCTTTTTTCTACGAGAAAACATTTTTATTCACTGACAGAAAAAACATGTATATTCAGATGTTGTATCAAAATACATGGTGAATCCCACATAAGAAAAACTTGTGCGTGAGCTTCATGAACACAGTTTCTTAATTTATTTGCAACATAGTATTCACTATATTGACATATTTGACTGATAGTAGTAATTGTTCTTGCTGGTCTCCAACTTTATCACAAGTTAAATTAAAAAAAGAGCTATATGAAAGGAGGACATCTTTAATTCACAAAGAACAAGGTACACAAAGAAAACATCTGAATGTCAAAGACATCAAAACTCAAAGACCAAACACTTCAAACATCACATCCTCCCACCTAAGCTAACTGAAATGGTATGAAGTTAGCTTACAATATGCACAAAAACAGAAACAATTAACTTACCAAAGCAACTAGAAACACATGGAAATTACGACATTTTAAACAAGAATCAAATAACAACTGTAAACACTGCAGTAAAGCAAACACAAACTTCAAGATCTCAGTCCAAGTATCTTTTAGGTAACACAACTGTTCTTCCACTTCGTGTCACAGTTATATTGGCACCATCCTTTTTGGAAGTTGGTGGTGTCTTCACTTTCACTTTAGCAGTTCCTCAATAGGCATGACACTTTCACTTTTAGCCTCAAGTATGGTGTAGATCCTCTGAATGGGTCGAAGTAGCTCTCCAGAGGCCGTTTTCAATTTGACAAGTCGAACTGTGCCCTCTTGATCTGGTAACAAGTCACTCACAGTAGCCAGAGGCCAGTCTAACCGTTTATCACTGTCATTCCCAACAAGAACCACGTCACCAATATTAACATTAGGAAACTCTTTACCTTTGCTTCTCTGTACGAGCTGACCAAGGTACTCATTACGGAAACGTCTCCGCAAATCTTCCTTAATTTTGGCACGATACTTCAGTCTTTGTTCCAGATTAGTCGACTCAATCACATCACACTCGGGCATTCCTGCTTGCCTGATGTCTTGAATGAACATTGCTGGAGTAATAGGTGTGGGTTGTAGGCCATCTGAATCCAATTGGTAGGTGAGTGGACGAGAGTTCAGGACACACTCACAATCACACATCACAGTTTCCATCTCTGGATAAGACAGAGATGATCGACGGAGCACCTTCCTCAGCAACTGTTTAGTTAAGCCAATTATTCTCTCCCACCAACCACCGCACCAGACAGCTGTAGGAGGATTAAATTTCCAGTTTATTCTTTCCACTGAACAATACTCCAACACTTTGTCCCAATCAATTTTCCAAAATGCATTTTTGGCACCTGTGAAATTAGTCCCATTGTCACTAAAAATTCTAACAGGTCGACCTCTCCGGGCAACAAATCGTCTTAAAGCTTGCAGAAAACTGTCAGTTGATAAGGACAAAACGAGTTCCAAATGCACTGCCCTTACTACACCACAAGTTAAGAGACATACCCAAGCTTTTTGATTGTTCTTGAGATAAATAGGCCCTGCCATATCTACGCCTGTAATTTCAAAAGCTGCTGCTTCTCGTACTGTGTCAACAGGTAAAGGGGGTGCCGGTGCATCCAGCCTTTTGGAGTTATGCCTTCTACAAACAATGCACTTAGACACAACGGAACGAATAGTCTTTCTCCCACCCATTACCCAATATTTCTCACTGAGAATTGCAAGAAGGCCTTGGACTCCCACGTGACATTGTTTCTCATGAATATGTCGAATCAGACGTTGTACAACAGGATGACTTTTGGGTAAGATCACAGGAAAACGGAAGTCCATTGAATCAGGGCGATAGGATACTTTAGTCTTCAAGCGTAAAAGCCCACTTAGATCCTCAAAAGGTTGTAAAGCCGAGATGCACTTATCCGCAACACTTGAGAAACACTCACGTTGAACATATTTCCAAATTCTCACTTCAGCTTGCATGATTTCATCCACAGATAGGGAACCTTGTTTCCTGACAAAATGTTGCGACTGAGAAGCTTTGCAATTGTGAATGAACCTATACATCCATGCGTTCATTCGGACCAATTTTTCGAATTGTGAAAAGTACTTAAAATACCAGTCTGAACTAAGATTCTCAGAGATATTAGACATGGAAACCACAGTTTTTCTTCTTTCCTTAGAAATAATTTCTTCATCATAATTTACATCCAGGGACATCAACCAACGATCAGGTGATCCGCGAAGCCATTTTGGACCCTCCCACCAAGAAGACTGTAAGAGCTTGTTCCCTGAACACCCTCTTGAAGGTAAGTCTGCTGGGTTTAAGGTGCCAGGTACAAAACGCCATTCTTCGACTTTTGTCAGTTTTCTTATTTTCATGGTGCGATTCCAAACAAAAGGAGCCCACTGGTCTTCTCTTCGTATCCAGGCTAAGGTTGTCGACGAGTCACTCCAGAAAACAGATTGACAATCCTCCGGAAAGCTTTCCCTCACAGAGTGGTGAATTCTAGCACCAATAGTAGCCGCTAGTATCTCTAATCGAGGTATAGTCATCCTTTTTGTAGGGGCCAATCGAACTTTGGCCTGGATCAACTGGACGTTCACACCAAATTCCATCTCTACTCGAAGAAACACAACAGCGGCATATGCTACCTCACTTGCATCACAGAATGTGTGCAAAGACCATTTGTGAACATTGCTTGATCCTGGTAGCCACCTAGGAATCTTGATTTGCAAAATACTAGGCAATTCTTCCAGCCATCGTAAGAACTTTGTTTGGATTTGGCTAGGTACCTCTTCATCCCAGCTCAGTTTCAGTTCCCACAATGTCCTCAGTAAAATTTTCGGAAACAATGTAGCTGGACAGGTAAAGCCAATTGGATCAAAGACCTTGTGTGCGAACGACAGGATAATCCGCTTAGTCACCTTAGTAACACAAACATTTAAGCTACCAGGGCTAATACTCAAGGATTCATTTCTTCTGTCCCATATGAGGCCAAGGACATTAGAAAGTTTTGTTTCTGGAGCACAGAAAGGATCAGAAAATTCCCATCCCGTAAGATCAAATTTACATTCACTCATTAGGGCTGTAGCTTCATTGACAAGTCGTTTTAGTTCCATCTCATCATCCACTGAGCTAAGAAGGTTGTCCACATACAAGCCATCAAGTAATGTCTGAATTGTAGTTTGTGAGTATTGTGATCCTTCCTCTTCACACCTTGCAAGTGCCGTCAACAAGTGATTGCGTATTACCACCCCATGTAAAAAGGGACTTGGCGCTACTCCAAACACAACCCTTTTGTGTCTAAATATTACAAGATTGCCATCTTTGTCTCGCCACAAAAATCTAAGAAAATCACGATCCGAAGGATTCAGACTTATTTGCAAGAATGCCCTTTTAATGTCAGCAGCCACACCAAGTTTTTTCATGCGAAAATTTAACAACAGCGAAGGAATTTGCTCAATCAAATTTGGTCCCTTTTCTAAACAATCATTTAGCGAAGGAGAGTCTTTTTCATGAGCAGAGGCGTCAAATACAGGCCTTACCCTTGTTGTGCTGTTCTCCTTCAGGACATGCCTGAGAGGACGATAATGACCTCCCTGTTCAAGATCAGACATTGGAACCTTCTCAATCACTCCCTCATCTAGCCATTCCTCGAAAACCTGCTGGTACGCATCATAACACTGGTCACCTTTTAGTTTTTTCACAGTGTTGTCAAGTCTATTAAGTGCTAAATTTAGGTTACTTGGGAGAGCGGGGTGCCCATCCAACCATGGCAAGTGAACTTGGTATCTACCTGTATCATCCGTCGCAACAGTCTCCAAAAAGTGTCGCTCAGCTTCAGCTTGTAGCTCCAGCTTAGTCCTTTTTTCTGCTGGATCTGTAATTCCGATGAGATCCAACTTCCACATGTCGGCAATAGACACATCGTTGACTAGCATAGATATCACCATGAGAGCGGAATCAGTTCTTTCAGGTCTTTCAGATACCTTACCCAATACCGTCCAAGCAAGACGGGTGTGTACAACAACGAGTCCAGGGGTCAGATCTTTGACTTTTCCTGTGAAGAGCTTGCCTGCTACATCAGCCCCTAGCATCAGCTCAATGGGACCTGGATGCCAATCAGATAATGTGATACCTGTGTCTTTCAATTTCTGCAAGGTTTCACCATTGAGGCAAGGCAAATTGTCACAGATGTTGACCTGATCTAAAGCTTCAAGATTGCACTTGTATTGACCATCAAGACTACTTAAATATATTCTGTACCTGGTGTGGAAACAGTTATCACTTCTCTGACCTCCAAAGAGTGAATGAACGATTTGCTCCTCACCAACAGGTTTGTATTTCATCTCTTTGGCAGTGCTTTTCAAAACATAAGATCTCTGCGATCCCGTGTCCACAATTGCTCTCACTTCTCGCTGGTGGCTTTCTCCACGAAGGATGACCTTGAGTGTTGGTAGCACAACGCCTAAATCACATGATAAACTAGCAAGTACTTGATCCGTCTGGGCAGGACTTGACTTATCAGATGCTGAAGCAGACTTGGCATTTACATTCCGTGGCAAATCAGGGCATAACAGAATCACATGTTTCCTGTCACACACTGCACATTTAGGTTTTGATTTGCATTTGTTTGAAATGTGATTTGGTTTCAGACACACAAAACAGCTCTTCTTATCTTTTATTATGCTCATTTTTTTCATCTATTGACATATCCCTGGCCCTGTAGCAATCCACACTAACATGACTATTTGACTCGCAAAATATACAAGTAAAATGTGTAGTCTTACTCTCTGGCTTTGTGAGGAGTCATACAGCGGTGTATGGAGGTTTTTCTATCACAGAATTCCTTGGCTCCTTCTTGTCGTGCGCCCTGACATGTGTAGGTTTAACCTCAAATCCTGATAAAGCAAGAGAAATACGTTCATCATTTTTCATAAATGTCATTAAATTTGATAGCCTACATTCTGCCTGAGTCACCTCACTACATGCTTGACTTCTCTGCCATGCCCTTAAAAAGTCCTCGGGCATACAAGATTCTATCAGTGGGCACAAAATAGATGCACATTTTCCACTAGTTACTCCTAATGCTTCCAAAGACCTCATATGGCTCTCCAATTTGTCATATAATTTTCCAAGAGGTAGCCTATTGCTCTTATAATTCTGTAATACTAGGCCAAGTAACTCTCTAATGTACACTTCTATCAGGATATCTTCTCGGCTAAACCTATTCTTCAAAGCTTCTGTAGCTAAATGATACTTCTCTGCAGAAGGTGGATAGCTACTTACAATGTCATTAGCACGTGAACCGGGAATCATTGCCTGCATGAGATACAAAAACTTGTCCTCTGGTGGTATATTTGAGTCTTCATGCACTTTGCTAAACTGGCTCCAGAAAGGAATCCATTCCCGCACATCGCCACCATACTTCCGAAACTCGATGACCGGGAGTTTGAATTTCCTAACATTAGTATGCGATATTTCACTTGCGTTACTTGTATCCACTTTTAGTAACCGATTTTCGAGGTCACTGACCTTGACCTTTATAGTTTCAAACTTTAATTTGTACTGGTTCACCTCATTCAAATGGGTCTCTAACTCGCCTTCCGTCGCGTCGTTCTCTAGCAGACTTTCGAATATTTCTTCGTCCTTTTGGTTTATGGTAAGCATACTGTCTTCAAAGACCCCGAATTGACTACGAACTTGCTGACTGTCCACGTGTTCGGCATCGAAAAGCTTCCCCAATGTTACGTACTGCGTAGTGAACACGCGTCTTAAAACTGCTCTAGACTTTTTAATCTTCTCCATAACTGATAAACTGAAGTAACACACTAAAGAAACATTAAACAAATTTTCCCACGGTTGGACGCCAAATGTTCTTGCTGGTCTCCAACTTTATCACAAGTTAAATTAAAAAAGAGCTATTTGAAAGGAGGACATCTTTAATTCACAAAGAACAAGGTACACAAAGAAAACATCTGAATGTCAAAGATATCAAAACTCAAAGACCAAACACTTCAAACATCACAGTAATAAAGGTTTATAGTAGGAACGTTAATTATAAGGATACTAAAATAAAAGAAGATGATATATTAGGCCTACTTAGTATGATGGAATTTGTGACTGATACGATCGGTGAAAATTTATAAGTTCATTTACTTTATCAAAGTTATTAAGGAGCCATGTAAAAAGCCTTTTTTTCTCATAATATTCAGGGTGTTATTTAGGCCTACTGGCAATATATTGTATATCCTAGTGCTCATCATCATTAGTAGTTTTACTCATTGCTGAGCGTCGTGACCTCATTTTTTCACTTCATTAGTAACTACATCCTTGACGAGACGTTTCCATCCTAAGCGATCTTCAACCCTTCGTAAGATATCGTGAAGAGGTAGGCTTGTGATCTTCTTGGCTTGGTCTAAAGGTACGGTTTGGCTACGGCGATGATCGCCGGGCGCACATCGCTGTAGCCAAACCGTACCTTAACCATCTACTTGTTGTTCTACTTCTTGGTTTGGTACCTTCAATTTTGCCTTGTAGAATGGTATTTTCTAAATTGTCTCTCTCTCCTCAAAGTGTGTCCCAGGAATTGGAGATAACTTTCACTGACACGGGAAGATGCTCAGTTCTGCTATAATGGAGGCATTAGTTCTTTTTCTGTGCATGGTATACGTAGCATCCTCCGCCAACACCACATCACAATTGCATCTATTCGGCTTTTGTCATTAGCCTTCACAGTCCAGGTCTCTCAACCGTAATTGTAATGAAGCAATTGGAACAATCAATCATTTAATATTTTAGCATGACGAATAGAAGGAACTAGTGTGAGGACTCCGCCATTATAGCACGGTAGTTTGGGGTCCCGCCGCTACAAGCACTGCAAGCGATAATCTCCATCAACCTGTACCAGGGTTGTAGGCACTACAAGCACGCCATCAAAAAACAGCAGTTGAAAAACAAGCAACAACTCCATAAACCCATCCCCTCACTCCTCTCCCTCTCACCAACACTTCCCCCACGCAATCCTAGCACTCTACATCAAATCCTACAGCTTTTAATCACGCCAGCAGCACAATAAAGTTAATAAATCCGGGCTACAGAACAGACCAAAAAACTACACTTTAAGCTAAACCAAATTCACTTCTCAGCTCGACATAAGCCATAATACAAGTTAAAACCTATACAAAACATACTCTCCCTACTGTTTTACAACTATTAAACTAACTATTCGCACTGAAAACCTAAAATCCCTGAAACGGGAGCTAATTTAAAAACGCAATAGCCTAGCCCGATTACGTCTCCGGCAGTGCTACCGCATATGCATTTCAGGGTGTATGTAGCCCCACCAGTTCTGGTGCACCCTAGATAATGCTATACCCTCAGGGGCTCCCGGCTGGTGAGTTCGGGAGTTGGCGATTCCCGCACTGTTTTTGTTACTTGGTTCCCCGTGTATCTAAATTCCCTTTTAGGATTTTTTTGTAGATATTTTTAATCTACGTCGCATTTTGTAAGTCTTTTCGATCTAGATTGCATTTTGTGTGTGTTTTTCAATCTCAATTGCATTTTGTAAGGATTGACAATCTAAATTGCTTTTTAGTATGTCTTTCAATATCTGGGCCGGGGCTTTTGTTAGTTTTTTGAATTTCAATTGCATTTTGTATTTTCAACCTACCCCGCTTTGTTCAAGTAGTTAAGTCTCAATTGCAATTTTGTGGGTATTTTGAATCTCCATTACATTTTGTGCATATTTTCAATCTCATTTGCATTTTGTAAGTATTTTGATTTCACTTGCATTTTGTAGGTATTTCGACTGTACGTTGCATTTTGTACGTAGTTTGGACTTAACCTACATTTTGTGCGTATTTTTCAATCTATTCCTTTTCGAGTATTTTCGTTCAAAATTCCCTGATGTACGTATTACCGCTCTCCATTTGGTGAGTAGTTTCAATCTGAGTTCCTTTTTGTAAGTATTTTCCCTGCTACATAAGGCATAGTTGTTGGGGCTCATTGTCTTTTTTATCTCAACCATTTTCGTTTCATCCATAGCAGTGAGCTGTTTTTTATCTTCATCCTTTCATTTCACGCCATTTCATTTCATCAGGGGCCGATAACCTCTATGTTAGGCCCCTTAAAACAACAATTATCATCACCATCATCGCATATGCATTCATAACTTCACAATAACTTCCAAATTACGACTAAGTGAGCTATCTGCCTGAGTAGTTACAGGTGTTACCGGCTTGCCTGGGACGATGGGTCACCAAACCGGTATTTAAACTCAATTATTAAGCTTTAATTAACCAAATTGAGAGGAAACAGATCAGACCAAAAAACGTACACTTTAAGCTATACCAAATTCACTTCTCAGTTCGACATAAACTTTAATTCAACTCAAAACCTACACAAAACATACTCTCCTTACTCTTTTACAACTATTAAACGAACTATTCGCACTTAAAACCTAAAAATCCTGAAAAGGGAGCTAATTTAAAAACGCAATAGCCTAGCCCGATTACGTCTCCGGCAGTGCTACCGCAAATGCATTCATAACTTCACAATAACTTTTGTATAATTTGGTGCAAAATGATGGATTTTAAAGCTATCTGGATTCAGTTCTTCAACCAATTTATTGTGATGTTTTATTACGGTATGGTTAATGTCAAACGCAACTAATACCATTTTATCCATAATGTAGAATCTTGGGCTTATGCCGTGTTTTATTTATTCAAACTCGACGCGTTTCGAAAGAAACCATGTCTTTCTTCATCAGGAATAAACGGAAATACGACTAAATTGTTGCTAAGAGAAAGCAACAAAGAAACTAAAAAAGGTGCGCTAAGATGAACAATGAATTGTATCTAATACGTCCTTCGAGAAGTGTATGTGGCATTCTTTTCCAGGCCGAGAAAGTAATTACCGGAAAATTAAACTCAAAATCGATGTGGAGCGAAATATTTATGATTGTATCGATTCCAAAGGAACAATTTCAGTTGATCATACAGGAGCTGGCTGCTGTCTTCAGCGTATCATGGATATTATCCCTAGACTTGTTTATTTTGGGTGCCGATTCATCTTCAGAACGAAGGAAATCCGCCGAGATTTGCAATCTCGAACATCCACCAAGTCTTCACGCAAGCTTTCGAAAGTTCAGTACCGTAGCCGACAAAATGAATTGGTAAGTAGAGAGTTACTTTAAATAGTTTATGTGTGCTTGTTTTAATATGCTGGGGATTAGCCGTGTTTTTTATCTGTTTCTGTATACTCCAGGAATCTGTGCGTTCCGTAACATGCAATGAAGACCGTAGTTCTTATTTCCGTGAATTATATTTTCCATTGTGCCCTGCCGTGCTATTTTAATTGTAACCGCTAATTACTTTTTAAAAGAGTACTAGTTACAAAGTAATTCGTTTCCCTTAGCACCATCCCTAAGACCAGCTGACCCCGCCAGTGTGGAACTTACCCACTCTAGCGCTGCCTGGCGGGGCGCGCTTGAACTTCAGGAGTCTTCTCACTTTCTCCTTCTATTCGTCATGATTTTAGTGTAGACTAAATGCGACACATCGAACGAAATTCCTCCATGAATTACATAAATTAGGATTTTTTATATTTCCACAATCCTCCATGCTCCTACCTTTCCCTTACTCCCCATATTTCTTACATTTCTGAATGATTGTGGCCTTAGTTTTTAATAAATAGATCCCGTTATGTGCATCCCTCAGTGTGCCTTCCTTCCGAGAGGAGTAAAGCCGGCAGGCCCATGTAATAGATTTATGGCATGTAAAAGAACCTTCCACTAACTACACATGTGTGAAGCTAAAATTTGTACGTTAGATTTGATTAACGCTATATTAGTTCCAACGTTCGCCGCCAGGTGCTGGAGGGGATGGCATCTAGTAGCCAAGTTCGCAGCAAGATATCCTGGACGGTAGCGTTTGGTAGCAGAAGTAGGAACTACTTGCAATTGATCGTCTGCAGTCCTTGCCTGAATGACAGATAATAACACGCACTAATACAGCCATCACAATTAACACCGGTTATCAGACATATTCTACAAACTCCCAAAGTACATTGGGCTACATGACCGCGTTGTCGCAGCCCCTAATCTAAGGAAGCAACCATCCAACCCTTATAATTATGTGCGACTCTCGTCTCTGTTTTGGTTTTCGTAGTAAGTTGCCAAGAAGTCACTTTGGCGTGAAGAGTAGTTTCTATTTGTGTCCGCGTCAGTACATTAACCTTCAATTACCGTATCTACAAGTATTTTCCACCTTTCAAAATATTTCTTTATTCCAAATAATACTCCTATCGCACCTGCAACATATTTTATATATTTTATAGTTTCGAAGTGTTCGTGATTGGGAAAGTCTTCGGCTGTGCCCACAAAATCGCCAAGTGGAAAGAAAGAAAAGTACATTTCTATTATCTCTGGTTGCCATTTCTTCGGGTCATACTATTTTATATCTTGTTGTGATGCATGTTTTCGTTGTGTAATGATATCCGCAATATGAACCAGTGAAATATGTTTCTCCAGAAGTGATTTGTGAAAAGAGAACCCGTGAGTGGAAGTGCAAAAATAATGAAAACAGATACTGATGAATAAGACATGCTGCGAGTTTCGTAGTTCTAGTATTGTAGCGAAATTAAAAATATAAAACAAATGATTCTTATTCGTAGTAAAGGATATTCCATGCTGTTTGGAGGACCTGAAAAGGTGTCCTAATAAATAGTTCTAATCCTGCGTATTTTTGTTTATATCTGGACCAAATATTTCAAAATGGCGGATCACCAGGGAAATACTTCAAGTCAAATAAATCAAGGTGTGTGTGATTAATATTGTCTCATTTTACAAATCTTATTTAGACGGAGAAATGATGCACTCAACCATTAGAGCGGAAATCAAGCGGTGAGAGGAAATGTCATGATGATGTTTTGCCCTAGTGTATGATTTGACGATGGTTGTATGATGTACTGCAATGTTTGCCCATTTAATTTACCCGGAACGTAATTTCGGCATGGACTAATGTATTCATCCCGCTTTGTGTGATGCGGTGTAAAAATATGATAGCCTACGTCGTTATACAAATATTTCATTTAGACCTAGGTTACGTGTTTACTTTTTCAGTGATAAGGTGTTTGCAGACATGTTTCCAGTCTTGTTTGTTGTATTTTGATTCGTAAATGATTTGATTATGCTGCTGAAATACTTATCGCCCGGTTCGGAGACCGACTGGTACAATTTTTAATGATTGGTTTGATACCCAGGATTATATATGCTTGGGTGAGAGCCTTAACCTAACCATTTCTGACCGGATAGTTTAATAGATTCTTTAGGCCTATACCATAGGATAGGCCTACTTAATGCATATAGGCACAGTTTATGTTGTAATGTGACCTAACCTCTCTGTATCAAGAAATACGTATGTATGAAAACTCTTCTTTAAAACTAGGTAAATTATTGAGAATACATAATTTATGATTCACATACCTTTCTGGGAGTTGTTACTAGTTGACTCCAAATTCAATCGCCACTGCTGCACCGGAAATAATATATTTTTAAACGTAAATGAAGCATCGGCGCCATGTTACATTGACGTCAGACTGTAAAGGCTAGTCCACACCAAAGTTAACGAAAACATCTTGGTGTGGACTAGGCTTTAGTCATACCCCATGTGACACGTTGCCAACATGTCCAATACAAAATTCACCACACGGCACGTGAATAATGAAATAAAAGGCAAGACCATTGGCCTGGATGAAGATTATTGATGCACGACTACCCCCACTGTGCGTGACAAAAACCGGGGGTGTCATATATATTAAAGATCCAGAGTAGTGCATCCTCCCTTTTCGTAACTTTTCACAAGGTTGGTTATTGAGAATATATCATTTATGATTTACATGCCTTTCTGGGAGTCGTTACAAGTTTATTTCAATGTCATTTGCCACTGCTGCACTGGAAATAATAGTTTTCTTTACGTAAATAAAGAATTTTTATCGTGTTCATTTCACTAGCGGCGCCATCTTTTGTATCCCATATGACACATTGCCAACATGTCCGATACAAAATTCACCACACAACATGTGAATAATGAAATAAAAGGCAAACCATTGGCCTGGATAAAGATTATTGATGCGTGACTAACTCCACTGCGAGTGAAAAAACCAGGGGTGTTATATATTAGCTAACGTGGCCCGCCGGGCCACCTAACAATTATTATGCCGTTCTAGGCGAAAAAGTATTGGTTTTTGAGAAATTGCAAAAATGAGTTTGTGTCAATGCAACAATGTTTACCGTACACATAATATATAAATATTTGATATATCAGAGGGTGTAATTTTTTGATTTTGTGTTAATTATCGACATATTTTGGCATTAAATCGACAAAAGTGGAGTTACGGCTTTTTGGCTTCCTATAGGCCCTACCCATTGTTCTTAACATATCTATAGGAGGATTTGCAGTAAGTACACGTACTAGGTTCACAGCTGTTGTTATATTTTATTGAACAAAACCGTTTGACACAGAATAAATAGGTAGACAGTAGTATGTCATACCATAAACTGTTAACATAAATAAAGTAGGCCTAAAGCACTTTATACACTAAAACATATTTGGATCCTTGATGTAGAAACGAAGTTGTTATGACGACCTGTATTGCCCAAACGACTGGATATTCATGACGTTAATATTTTGATTCTTCATAGTGTCTGTCATGTTCATCATTAATCGTAACTTTCACACAAATCTGATACTTCTGATGTTGGAATATTATGCCAAAACTGTCTTCTATTTTCGGGCGTGAGCGGTACGAGTTTTTCTATAATGTCCCGCTTTTTAACTGCTGGAATTCCACGACAAGTACTTCGTTGCTGGGGAGCCGTAATCCCCTTGCGCATTGCCTTACTGTTCAGGAAATCCAGGTTCCTTACAGGTTCATTTTCGTCGTAGCTCATTCTGTAGTACAGCGACAAGCTACTCCTTTCAGCGTGTACTGACTAAATATGGCGGAGAACTGGGCGACGTCCCTCTTGCTTGTTCAGTTTGTATGTTGAACACTCGTGTGTCCAATCATAAAAGTCTGTGATAGCCATCACTTTAGCTGTCACTTTCCCACTGTTTGATGCCTTCACAGAGTCTTCAAAGTCTTTAAAATCATAAATCTTGCCCTTACGCTTCAGGGAGAGCTCTACCCGTGATGAAAAGAGTCAGCTGACATGAACGTGTGTCCTGGCTCAAAGTAGTACAGATCAATTTTCTTAGCTTTGATTTCCAATGAATTCACCGTAACAATCAAGAATGTAAATATACACCAGTTTTTGTTTTGAGAGGAACATTTATCTAACCACAAGGTAACATGTTCACCTTCTCTATGATGGAAAAAGAAAGAATGGTAGGCACTGACTTATGTTCTCTTGTTTACGCCCTGATATACCCTAGTGTCACAATACTGCGAAAGGCTTCCGGTTTTCAGTTGTAGGTCCTAGAGGAGCAAATGACTCATTAAATGCTATTACACGTTTTGTGAATACTGAGACCTTAAATTCATCCATTCGTGGAAGCATAATCACTTGCTGCAAGTCTGCAGAAAAATAAAGATGGTCATTTGTGAATTCCTTATCAGAATGCTCTTTATATTTTCTTCTAGCTTCACTTGCTCTACTAATGTGCAATTCCCACTCGCTGCAAATGCCGCATCCAATTTGCATCTGATTAACTGTGTGTTCTGGATTGTGCTGACTGAATATTTCACAGTTTTCGCACTCTACATTTCCATGTTTTGTAAAGGAAATATTCATTTCCCTTAAAACTGAGCGATAGAGGTCGTAAGAACATGTACCTCCTACGTTCTGCACGAAATGCTTGTCCATGGATGCTGCTGTGATATCACTAGGAAGGTATCGCCTATTTGGAGCATGTTCCCTGCGGTAATGTGCAACAGCAGGATTGAATGATTCAACATGTGCCCTCATGAGATCACGGTCAACTTTGTTCCAAGCACTTTTGATTCTTTTAGGTTTTGCTGTAGACACAGGGGAGACTGAAGAAATATCTTTAGCTTCTCTACAAACGGTCAGTACCAAAGCATCATTATTTTTAGAAAAGCCTAGGGTAGCTAAGAAAAAAAACTTTGCATACCGAAGCTCTCTTCGCCATCGTCATTTTTCAGAAAGTAATAAAAGGACATATTTCTGAGAGAATCTTCTCCACTTCGTCTCTGTTTAACGGGTTGACGGACAGTGTGGCTTAAAATGAAAACTTCTTTCTCGGTTTTCCTAAGATTCCAAAACTCTTCATTTATTTTCTCCCTTTGAACATGACTAAATATCTCACTACACTTTTTTCGGCAACTAGCTCCACAGAATGATTTCAAAATATGTTTTTCACGAATACTCTGCTGCTGTTTAAGTGCTTCTCTCAGAAGCACTTACGTCAAATATCGTTCGCTGCCGCGGTTTGCCTGATTTGGTCAGCCCTAAATCTCTCTGTACACGGGTTGAAGCAGGCTCTTTGCTGATGTGTGACGTCGGTATGTTTTCTGCTGTTCGTGTATCCCCTGATGTCTGTGGATGATCCAAGTCACATATCAACGAAGTGAGTATATTCCCCGATGACTGTGAAATCCCTAATGCTCCTGAAGATTCAGTTCTACAGTCTGGATATAAACTTGGAGAATCACTAACTTCGTTCGTTTCACAATGCTGTACAGTGTGATCACTCTGGTTTCCAGCAAAGGTACTTTCCTCTAGAGTGGAATCTAGGTCACCAGTATCATAAAGTGAGTCTCTTACCAGTGTGGCAGTTTCAAGCATACTATACTCCGTGAGCTGCCAGAATAGGATTGACAGTTCTCGCCTCGCCATGTGGTCTGAGAACGAGGTTGCCAAACTGTACAAGGCAGAGATACAGCTGACCAGGCACTGAAGCACGTGGGCTGTAATATTGCAAGGCAGAGTATTATGACATCAACTATGTGAACATGGATTGGTCAAGAGGCAGAGGGGTGATGACTGACGTGGAATTTCCGGCGAAATGTCAATCCTATTCAGGCAGCTCACAGAGTATAGTACTATGTTCCGGGGAATGTTCATCCTGATGATTGTTACTGACTGAACTGATGTTGCACGGATTCCCAGAATTACTCCCTAAAAGATGAACATTTTCATTATGTTGTACCATGGCCAACATCTTCGCTCCTCTGCTATTTCCTTCAGCTAACCGCCACGAACAAGGAGTTCCAAACATATTTATATTAACCTATAAAAGAAACGTTTGTCGTAGTTAAAACTTGAATATAGTAAACATTATGCCTTATAATAATGTAACGTGCCACCCCTAGTGGCAAGTTCGTTAACTGGATTACGGTGGGTAGAAGCACAACACAAGGGTCCTTTTAAAGAAATAGTAGTTTTATTGCAGGTCTTAGCAAGTTACAGTTCACCACACAATAAATAGATACAAGCAATTAGCTGTCTTACAGAAGCTGCCTCTATGGAGCTCGACTTACCCTTTCACTGAGTTATGCAGTTAATCCTATCGTAATGAGGTCCGTGTCCTCGGCTAGAAGTAACGGCACTCTCCCTCAAGTAAACAGTCCACTGCGTTTCGCAATCCACACAGCACTTCACCGCATGCAATAGCCTCACTTGGGTTTCGCACGTCACCAACGATTGTCGCACTCGCTCAAAAACACTGGCCCCCCTTGCTGGTGAGGTCGCTTTATATAGCGAGGCTGGTGACTCGATGGATGTTTCCAGAATTTACCAGGGTTCACACCTTCTCGAGAATTCCAACACCAGCAGGGCCACGAATATTCGAGACGGCCTCTTTTGTACTGCCTGTCTTCAATGTTGCGCAAATCGCTGGTAACACACAGTCAGGATAGCCTGGGGCGGACTGAGTCACGCGCGGGGCGACGAAGCTGTCCAGCATGCGTAACACCACCCCCTTCCTAAAAAGGCTGATCGTCCCGATCAGTCATTGGTCCGTCTGTGTCCCTCCGTAGGCTGCCAGACGATCTCGATGCACGATCTTCATCTTCGCCTTCGGGCTCCGCTGGATCCTGTAGACGACATCGTTGATCCGTTTCACGACTCGGTACGGGCCCTCCCAGGACTTCTGCAGTTTCGGTGACAAGCTTTTCTTCCGTAATGGGTTGAAGAGTCAGACCAGGTCGTCCTCGTGGAATCCGCCGGCATCCGTCTGCTGGTCGTATCGGGTCTTTATTCGGTCGGTCTCGATCCCCAGTCTCCTCATTGCAAACGCGTGCACGTCCTCCAGTCGGTCGACCAGTTCTTGACAATACTGGCTTACCGGGACCGGATCGTCCCCAGATTGGCCGAAGGCAAGGTCGACAGGTAGATAGAGTTCCCTCCCAAACATGGCCTGGGCTGGCGTGCACCCGGTGGCTTCATGAACGGCGGCGCGGTAGGTCAGGAGAAATAGTGGAAGGTGTCTGTCTCAATCCCTCTGGTGTTTACTGACGACTATCCGGAGATGGTTATCGATGGTGCGATTGAATCGCTCCACCATTCCGTCGGACTGGGGGTGTAGCGTCGTCGTCCTTGTCTTCCGGATTCCCAGCAGCTGGCATAGGTTCTGGAACACTTGCGACTCGAAGTTCCTCCCTTGGTCGGAGTGCAGCTCCAAGGGTACTCCGTACCGGCTGACGAATTCCTTCACCAGGGTCTCTGCAATCGTCGCGGCTTCTTGGTTAGGGAGTGCATACACCTCTGGCCATTTGGTGAAGTAGTCGCTGACGACCAATATGTAGGGGTTCCCTGCCTCGCTCAACGGGAATGGCCCAGCAACATCGATGACCACTCTCTCCATGGGGCCGCCCACGTTGTAGGTCTTCAGTGGGCCCAGTCGCCTTCGTCCTGGGCCCTTGCTGGCTGCGCAATCGTGGCACCTCGCGCAGTGGTTCTCCACGTCTGCTCGGCATCCGATCCAGTAAAACCGCTCTCTCAGCTTCTCCAGGGTCTTCTTTATCCCTAGGTGTCCACCAGATGATCCTCCCTGGACTTCCTTCAGGACTTTGGTACGACAACTTGTTCCCTAGATGTCTTCCCGTCGGTGCTCTCCCAGGTACGGCAGATGAGGCCATCCCTTACAATCAGCGAGTCCCACTGCGCCCAGTAGGACTCTAACTTTGGACTGCAGTCGCTCACAATGTTCCACCCGGGTCTGGGAACACAGGCCCTCTTCCATTCGGCTATCAGTCCCAGGTCATCATCTTCTGCTTGTGCCCGCGTGAAAGATTCGCGGCTCCAGCTCCCTTGAAGTTCCATGGTAGTCCTTTGGCACTGTATCCCGGTGTTCTCCTCCCTTCTGGCATAGAAGGTGCAGCCTTCGGGGCACGGTCTTCGTGACAGGGCGTCGGCGTTAGAATGCAGTTGGCCTTTCCTGTGCTGGATCTCAAAGTTGTACTGTTGAAGCCTCTCTAACCACCGCGCGAGTTGACCCTCGGGCTGCTTGAAGTTCAGGAGTCACCGCAGGGATGCATGGTCGGTCCTGATGACAAATTCTTGCCCGTACAGGTACTTGGAAGTGTTCAATGGTCTTCACGATGGCGAGCAGTTCCTTCCTGGTGACGCAGTAGTTCCCCTCTGGCTTTGACAAGGCATTGCTGAAGTAGGCCACTACTCTCTCCTCGCCGTCTACTACTTGCGACAGGATTCCCCCTATACCAAAGTCGCTGGCATCGGTATCGACGATGAACCTTGTTCCAGGTCTGGGGTAGGCCAGAATAGGTGCGGTGCACAGAGCCTGCTTGAGTTGTTCGAAGGCACTGTGGCATTCTGCTGTCCACGTGAAGAGTTGGTCCTTCTCAGTCAGTCGATGCAGTGGTTTTGGATGAAGTTCTCAGCACAAAAGAGTGAAGTGGTCATCACAACAAGGTGGAAGAACAGATTGAATATGGGCATAACACTTGGAGGACAGCAGTTGCAGAAAGTAGAATGCTTCAAGTACTTGGGAAGCATAATTGAAGAAAAGGGAGGCAATAGGATGGAAATAAATGAAAGGGGAAGGTGCGCAGATGGATTTTTCAAGAGTGTTAGGGGGATGATATGGAATAAAGATGTACCACAAAAATGTAAAGGAATCATCTACAAGGCCTTCTTTGTGCCAATTTTGACATATGGTTCAGAAACATGGGTGATGAAGGAAAGGGACAAGAATAAAATACGAGCAGTGGAAATGAAGTTCCAGAGGAGTAGGGTAGGAGTAACAAGAATGGACAGAGTAAGGAATGAGAGAGTCAGAGAGATGGTAAGAGAGGAACCATTGCAAAATAGAATAGAGCGATCTAGGCTGCAATGGTATCGAAATAGTGAGTAAAAAAATTTCGATTTGTAAGCGTCAATACGGACTTAAAAATGGATAACCCTCCAGTTAATCTGCAATGGTATGGACATGAGAGGAGGATGCGAGAGGAGAGCATACCGAAGATGATGTTTGGAATGGAAATGAAGGGAAGGAGGCCAAGGGGAAGACCAAGGGACAGATGGACAAAAGGAGTTAAGAAGAGTGTGGAGGAAAGAGGAGTGTGCTGGGACACAGTGAAAGAAGAGATGGTGGATGGACAGGAAACGATGGAGAGGCTTAGGTTCCAAGCAGACCCGACCAGCGGCCGGAAACTGCTCAAGATGATGATGATGATGATGTCATTCGTAGATCTTCAGTCGGTGAACATGAATTTGCCCAATGAATGGGCGGGGTACAAGATACAAATATAAAAATAAATTTATTAGTTGAAAAAATGAAAATCCACAGCCTGCTTCCAGTCTCCGACCGGGTCAGGAATGGAATGAATGAAGCCCCTATCTAGCGGCGAGGATATGAACTGTGCCGGCTGCCGAGGCCTGACGCACTCCTCTGGGGCAATGATTAAATGAATGACAAATGAAATGTTAGTGGAGAGTGTTGCTGGAATGAAATTTTGACAGGGAAAACCGGAGTACCCGGAGAAAAACCTGTCTGCCTCCGTTTTGTCCAGCACAGATCTCACATGGAGTGACCGGGATTTGAACCACGGACCCAGCGGTGAGAGGCCGGCGTGCTGCCGCCTAAGCCACGGAGGCTGACACATTTATTAGTTAATTTTCACAATTAAATAGGGCAAATTAGGATTACGCATTTCGACCCCCAAGTGGCCATCGTCAGATCCTGATCACTGTGTTGAGGTATAAATTTTCACTAATGTAAATGTACTACTATTTTACAGTAGCTCGTCTTAGGTAATTATAATACGATTTGTAATTTGAATCTCGTTATACATTAGGTTCGTTTTGCCTTAAAGGTTTTGTGAATTACGTGAGTAAAAGTGTATATGCAAGGAAATTAACAAATTTAGCATGCACTAGAAAAATCTAATTATAATGTTTATCTACATCAGAGAAAATTTAAACCTCAACCCAGTGATCAGGATCTGATGATGGCCACTTGAGGGTCGAAACGCGTAATTCCAAATTGCCCCATTTAATAGTGATAATTAGTGCTCGGATTCGAGCATATTTGCATATTTTTTTCCTGAATAGTACACTTTGAAAGAAGCCTTTCGGTGGTATTTTCACCTCTCTGGGACCAACAGAATTGAAATTTATCGAGCATATAAATGCATAAAACTGCTGTTTTCAGAATAGACGCATATAAATGCATATTCTTTTGGTTTTCGTCTAAATAGTTTGTTCTTTTTCGAATCCCCTCCCCCCCCCCCCCCTCCCGAATTTGGGCCCTGACCATTCTTAAGGTTCGAAAACAGAAATAATTATTGAAAAGCCTATCTGGTGCGAATAATAGAACCGCTGGTTTTTAACCTTAGTCAGGTCGTTCTCGTCATTGAAACTTTTATTGATTGACTTAAGAAAATCATTCAAAACTATATAATAATATCGGGTGCCGGGTGCAAGCTTTGTTATTTGACACCCAAAGGGTAGCTTGCATGTCGAATTTCGTTGTTCCCTGAAGCACTATGAAAGTCAAGGAGGTTGGATACCTAAGCTCCTTGAACACTATAGCGCTTTCTAGTAGAGAAATGAGGAACTTCGTGTTGGCGGAAACTCCCGAGATTAATTTTGCCATTGTGAACTCGGCCTACTGAATTCAAATGGGTTCTTTGACATGCCAACATCGTATGACATACGTGTCGTATTTTTGCCGCCTTTCAAAAATCACTTACCACGGCCAGGAGCGAACCTGCAATCTTGTGGTTAGTAGACCGACATGATATCCACTCGCCCACCTTGGCAAGCTCATTCAAAACTGAAAACATAGAATAAAATTCTTGTTGTACAGACCAATGCAGATCTACTTCATTGACTCGCCTAATTCTGAACATTTTGTAAATATGAACTTTTAAACTGTAACTTTTATAAGAAAACTTCTCTTATAATATACTTGAATGCGAGTATATTGCAGTGTATCATACATACAATTAGAAAATAAAGCTCATATATAAAGGTAAGGTAAATGAACCAATGGTCGTCATGTTAAGGGAGATTTAGACAAGAAATCATATACACCGTACACATTTTGGTAAATTTAATCAACAAAAGCACTGTACCTAACCTCAAACTCTACTCAAATACTGGGAAAGATCAAAGATATTCGTTTTAGGAAAAATGACTTATTTAAAAAAAAGTGTGTTTTTGCACCAGTGTTCGGCACGATGTATTTGGATTTTTCCTATATTCGTCACCCGTTTGCACTAATTGCCGTCACATTGTTAATTTCCCTTGTCTGCTGTTTATAATGCATTTCTGTCAATTGTTGCGTAATACACCAATTTATCGACTTGGAGGCTAACATTTACGAATAAAACAGTACCAGTAATTATGTTTTTTAATAAAAATATATATAAAAAAAAAGTCGGCACCGGGAAGCGGGATTGGTGGGTAAAAGACATACGAGCAGGAAAATATCATAATTCTGTTCTAAACAAGTGAGACCACGGCATAACAGCCCGGAAAATGACAATTCGCCGAGGCCTAACACCGATTGTTGCCATAGAAACCCTCTGAATTCGCCACTCATGTACATTTTTCTTCCAGGCAGTCTTTAGTAGCTTAAAAACCCCTACATCCGTGGGTTGAAGTACGTATGTGACATTAGGTACTAAAGCGACCAGAACATTTCCATGATCCTCACAAAATTGACTAGTATGTATGGTCAAGTGTGAGAAGTGCCCGTCTATGAATAATGTCAGGGAGAGGAATCTCCTTCTCAACCAACCCAGGATGAAATATGTTACTGATAAATTCGTAAAACACTTCCCCCCGTCATTCACCCGTTTGGCGATTTGCCAATGCCCCAGTGTGCTGGCATTGAGGCAATAATGATGTCTTGCGGCAGACGTTCATACTTGAACACTACAAGGGAAGGAGAAATATCGCCGTGGGCATTGCCTGTTAGCAGTACCGTCAAGCATTCTTTCTCATCCGAATTCACTTGCTGCTTTATTGTCTTGTAACCCCTGTTCACCAGCACTTTGTTACCTTTCGGATTGAGAAAGAAAACCGTCTCGTCAGCGTTGAACAGTCGCCGAGGGTCTGACAAAATAGACTGGAGGTCGTTTTCCACTGAATAGCTGTAGACTTCTGAAACCCAGGTTTTATTTTGATGTTCTGTAATTGCAGCACGGCTTACTGTCAAATTATGAGGGGTTCGTAAAAGATAGACCTGGATTTCTTTTTATGAAAGATTCACGCCATTTCCTTCCTGGCGGCCATCTTTGAAAGGAAAGTCCCTCTTCAATTCTTGTGTAAGGCACTGGACGCTTTTGCAAATCGTCCTTTGTTATCGGGACCCCGCTTTTCGTAGTGAGATTACCCATTGAACTAGCATAGCCTCAGCTTCCTTTGTTAAAATGGAACTTAGCGCCATTTTCCTCTCTCTAGGAGTTTTTCCCTTAATTTTGTCCGAGAGGGGTGTTTCTCGGAACACCATTCCTCTCTGCGGCCTTTTTAATACTCATGCAGTCCTCCACAACGGCCTTAATAGCAGCTTCCATTTGCTCAATATCATAATTCAGAACTGTGCGTTTCGACATATTGCCTGGGGCAGATGACCTCGTAGTTCCGCCCTTAAAACAACAATAACTATCTAACATATTGCTCCCCCAGGGGCTCACATATAGTGGGGCGTGGGTTGGCGACGACGGGACCCCAGCTGAGTCCGGCATTGCTTCCACTTACTTGTGCCGGGCTCCTCTCCGTCTTCTTTCCTGTCGACCTCACTTGGTCAACTCTTGTTCTCTTCCAACCCCGACGGTATGAGGGTATCCGAGGCCTAGGGAGTCTTTCACTTTCCCGCCTTCTTTGGCCCTTCTCTCATCTTTCCTGATACCCTTCTTCTGTGAGGGGTCAGCCTTCTTTTTCTTTTCCTTTTACCTCCTGCCCTTAAGGAGGCCGGTTGTATGTAGCCCCACCCCTTCTGGTGCACCCTAGATAATGCTACACCCTCAGGGGCTCACGGCTGGTGAGTTCGGGAGTTGGCGACCCCGAGGGATTCCTGAGCTGGGTCCGTTTTCCCCTTTTGTCCCTTACCTTTGGGGCGGACCCTCTCCTCTCTCCCCTCCCCTCCCTCTCCTCTCCTCTTTTCATTATATTTCCTTTCTCTTTAAGATTTCCGCACTGTTTTTGTTACTTGGTTCACCGTGTATCTAAATTCCCTTTTAGCGATTTTTTAAGGTATTTTTAATCTACGTTGCATTTTGTAAGTTTTTTCGAACTAAATTACATCTCGCGATTGTTTTCAACTTCAATTGCGTTTTGTAAAGATTGACAATCTAAATTGCTTTTTAGTAAGTCTTTCAATGCAGGTAGTTAGTGAGAATTTTGAATTTCAATTGCTTTTTGTAAGTATTGTCAACCAAAACCGCATTTCGCACGAATTTTGAATCTAAATTGCATTTTGTTTGGTGGGCATTTTGCACATATTTTGATTCTTAATTGCATTTTGTGGGTATTTTGAATCTAAATTACATTTTGTCAAGTATTTTCAATCTAAATTGCATTTTGTAAGTATTGTCAATCCACATGAGTCGTTTGAATCTACCGTACATTTTGTAAGCATTTTCAACTTCAATTGCATTTTGTAAGTATTTTGAATTTCAATTGCACTTTGTGAATAATTTGGATTGGAACTGGGATATGTCAATCTGAATTGCATCGTGTATTTCCAATTTCAATTGCATTTTGTAAGTATTTTGAACCTCAATTGCATTTTGTACGTAATTTCGATCTCATTTGCATTTTGTAAGTATTTTGAATTTCAATTGCATTTTGTAGGTATTTCGACGCTACATTGCATTTTGTGTGTATTTTGAACCTAGCCTTCATTTTGTGGGTATTTTTCAATCTATTCCTTTTGTGAATCTTTTCGTTCTAAATTCCCTTTTGTAAGAACATTTTGTGAGTTGTTTCAATCTGAGTTCCTTTTTGTAAGTATTTTCCGTCTCACTTAATTTTCGTTCTGGTTTCCATTTCATTATCATTTTCGCTATCACCCAGATCGTTAGGGGCCGATAACCTAGATGTTAGGCCCCTTAAAACAACAATTATCATCATCATTAACATATTGCCTGAAAGCAAAGATTTAGTTTTAGAATAATATATTATTTATAATCTCAATAAAAAAAAAATCCTCTGTAGCACGCCTAGCCAAAAAAAAACTAAGCCTACTGAGGTGCGGCCGTCAAGAAGAGAGGCCTACGTAATAATAACACTACCCTGTAAATGTTTATTGGTTGCGAAACGTTAACACAAACATTAACATTATCGTGCACTAGTGTTCGTCACGAATGTGCTCTAAAGTACGTCAGTTATGACGACTACTGGACACGATGATCAAATGATAATTTAATTAATACAGGGTACTTTAGAGCTACATTATAAGTATATTGCCGCTGTTAGTTAGGTCTTGCAAGGAGAAATGACAATGTGCCAGTTTTCGTCACGAATGACGAGCATTGGTAAAGTGCATTTTTTAAAATCCAGTGTTCATCACCGGCATTTCTAACAAAACTAGGCACGTGAGCACGAAATAACAAATCACATATGTTACAGAAACAATTTCCAACTATATCACGCACTTGTAACATTTTAAAATGTTGGAACATAACACGCATGCACATAATTAACTCGCGCGCGTGCTTAGCACATGCGAGAAGCAAATGGCGCGTCAAGACAGCTCAGCTCACAGGAGATGTTTGATGCAGGGAATCACCTATTACATCGCACGCATGATTTCGCAAAGTTGCTCCTTATCGGCAAGAAAGGTATGACGCATCTCGTAAGATTTCGTGCGTTGAGAAAGACCCGTTGACATGCTTATTTTTTGTACTTATTACGAGAGTGACGAAGATTGGATCAGTGACGAAAACCGGTACACTTACCTTATGTTATTGTTTTTTTCGTTTCACTTTCCTTTCGATAGTTGTTCTTTGAGCATATTCTGCATATTTAGGGCCGGTTCTACCACATCCGGGTAAAAGTTGCGGGCAGCAACCCGGGTGATAAACTATCTGCCGGTGTAAACCTCTGTGCATCTTTGGCAGCGTTCTACCACTTCCGTGCAAGTTCCGGGCAGCTGCCAGGAACCTAATAGCAAAATACAGATGGTGGCTAGCCTGATTTTTGTTAAATTTGAGTAATCGATGAGTGAGCCACCTATCATTAGATGCGTTAAGTTTCTTTTCGTTTCGCTTTTGTCCGTTGTTTGTTGATATCACGTGTTCTTTGGTTTCAACAAGATATAGGCCTAGTACCAAAACCTCTCGCGACACTTGTGGGCAGCATGAGATTCAGATCTCGGAGGAATGCAACTGAATAACCATACCTAAACTCAATAATCGAAAACTAGACAAGCATGCAGTGCTTTTCAAGGAGGAATAGCCTGTGAAATATGTTTCTAGCAATAGGCTACTTTGCAGTCTGAAAACAGGCTTAGGCCTATATGAGCTACAGACATGCTGTGACAAGGCTTGCAGTGCATAGGTTCAATCATAAAATGTATGTTAAATCAAATTATCACACTCCAGGCGACAAGTTTGTTTGTAAACTCTGTAAAATGAATGGAACGGAATGCGCACATTTGTGCATAATAAGATAGTTCTCTTTGCTGTATTCTACGAGAGATTTCACTCTTCTTGCACAGCTATAGAAGGTATCTTGGATAGGTCATGTTGCAAAGTTCACATTTACACTTTTCGTTTGGCAGATGGAATGATTTTGTCACATATTTTATGATGAAAGACATTGACCGTATAATGCGTCACCACAAGCCTGAGATCGTAGTTCTGTTTGTCAAGGCTTTAGTGACGTAGAAAACTACAAAATGCCCTAAATATCAGGTCTTATGCTGCATAAGCAAAACACCAAGTCAATGACAATGTATAGTACGGTACAGAACCTGAATAATGTCCTGTACACTCTGTATTTCTCATGCACACGTGTGCGAATTTATTAAATTATATGAGCGCTTCATACAGTATTCCTAAACATGTAATAGAGATAATATTTTGAAATCTATGATGGTTCCGTACGGTAATCACTAGGCGGTCGTATTTCATGTCCAATCAACCACATCAAATATAAAACTGTTGGCTTTTACAGCCTGAACCGGACGAAGAATTCCTCATTCGACCAAATGTCATTATGCTCCAGCCGATCTCTGTTCCGTCTTGGACGTGTGACTGCGTCTTCTTCTACGTCGACAAAAAAGTTATACATTTCCAGGACGTCAATTAGCTCTGTGTCTTAAAATAAAATATTATCAGTAGGTCTAACTGTTACATCCCTTATAATTAATTAATAATTGTAATTATATCATTATGTGACAACAAAATTACCAAATGATTTCTAATTGTATTATTAGTAGAGGTTATGTACAGCATAGATGATGCAAAGAAACCCTTACGCACGGCTCAAATCTGGCTGGTAATGCTTTATCGGCCTCTCGAAGCTCCCGAAAATTTACACTCCGGGTAGACGAAGTTTATACCGCCGATAGCGCTACCCGTTGATGGTCGAACGGAAATTCTTACTTATTCCGACGGGCAAGTTATCGGCCCCTTTGCCCGGATGTGGTAGAACCGGCCCTTAACCGCATAAAATGGGTTTTTCGAGCATATAATGGGTTTTTAGAGCATATCTATCGAGCATATAATGGGTTTTTAGAGCATATCTGGAGATTTTATCGAGCATATCGATCCGAGCCCTAGTGATAATTAATTAATACATGTCATTTTTTCTAGGAGTGTATGTTTATATTTATATCTTGTACCCCGCCTATTCATTGGGCATAATCGTGTTGACCGTCCGAAGAGCTACAAATGACAATTAAGCATGATGTCGTTGTTATATCGAAACATACAGTATATGTTAAAAATATAATATTATTAAACATTATTTCATAGTATTGACAAGGCGGATTACACAATACATATTATATAATACTGTATTTAATGATAATTCATGCGCATAATGGCGGACACAGCTGAAATTTTACTATATAAGTCGTGGTCTAAATAGGGGATGGTGCATGGGTTGTGGACTGTCGAGGAGCAAACATCCATTACTATATCAGTTCCTGATTTATTTTCCATCATTTGAAAAAGTAGTGTACTTAGGTTAATTTCAGTACTTCATTCAGTGTTACCTTCAACTCCACCTAGTCAATACATTTTTATTTCATAAAGTAATCAATATTTGTACATGTTTTGAGATGAAAACTCCTCTTCAGCACATTGCTATATTCCAAAAAACTAGTAGTACCTCATGAAAACATTTGTTAAAATCTTTAAAACTGTTAAAATAAATTTCATTATCCCTTTAATGGTTATTATTAAATTAATGTCCTAATTCTTTTATCGTTACAATCAACTAATAATAATAATAGTAATAATTGAATAACTAAGTACAAGTTTTTCGGGCTTGTAGGCCGTGGTCCGGACAGGCTTGTAGGCCGTGGTCCGGACAGGCCTACAGGCCCGAAAAACTTGTACTTAGTTATGAAAGCCGGCCGTGAAAGCCTAAGCTGTTATATAATAATTGAAGTCCAATTAAATTTAATGCTACCTGTTTATCACTGGTATTCAATTTAATAAACACTATTGCTGTCGCTGTCCCCCTCCCACTGAAACATGGCTGGAATTCTGTCTGCCCAGAACGGTCAGCTCGACCTTGAAGCCTCACTACATACCGTCCGTGCTCTATCGCATTCTTCACAGTTAATAATTGCTTTCGTGATAATACACAAGTTATATTAAGGTAAAATTTTTGCACTCTGTTCTCAAACAAGTTACTCTATGGCTATATTGTTACCGTATTTTGCATTATCGCATTGTATTGGATAGCAAGCAGTAATGTTTGAACACTATGGTGGGAAACGGTAGAATGTCACCCTCCTAATAACTATTATTATCGATTGCCGCAAGCGAACTGATATCAATAAATAAAGAATTGATCAGTCACTTGGCAAGGGCTCGACAATGGGTGGACGAGTTCTAGGCCTAGCTCTTTGAGAAAGCGTATCTCTAATAGAAATAGCTACTGAACATAAATTATTTACCTATTACCTAATTACATATTACTTACTAAGAACATGAGAAAATAATAAAGTAAAAATAGAAACAAATAAACATTAAAACTCTATGCTAAAGGTAAATGAAACTCTGACACTTAAAGAATGAACATGTGTTGTACTAGCTGTCTAACTCCAGGCAATAGGAGCCGACCGGTGGCCATTTTATATTACTCCTGTCAAATCCTTCAGATTCTTTCTTTCAAAATACAGGCCATTCTTGGCCAACAACATTTGTGACCTAGATGGTCCACAAGAGAGATGAAAAGGCGGAGCGCAGAACAAGTGGGAGTCGCTATGTGGTCCCCAACTCGGTTTCCTCTAGTTCTCTTGAGACCAAAGCCCTCCCAACAGAACACATTTCTATTTACAACTATAAAATATGAGGAAATGTAAAAAGTTGCTATGAATATGAAACTTAGTCCAAATAAATACTGTGGAGATTTCTCCTTGTGATCTGGTTGGGCTCGTCAATAGATAATCGGTACCCCGTCTGGACGCCTTCTGTGACGCACTGGTGTGAATCATCCAGACAATCAAAGACATCTCCCTGTAATTCCAAAAGCCACCATAACTGTGCCTCTCCATCTAAGATTTGAAAACGTGTTACGGTTTCTACATTGCTGTAAGTGACTTAACGCACCTGACTGGACAGCAGAAGATTCAGGTTTGAATTCCGACTGGGGACACATTTTCATATTCTATTCAACAGCTCCTAGGGGGTTATGTCCTAGAGCCATTTCTAATTTTAATAATACAATAATTACTGTTCATACCTCTAAAGGAGGACACATGCACAGTGCAGAAAAAAAGCTGGACATATTGCATCCCTGGAGGAAGACTGCCACAAGTCAGAAAACATACAAGATAATGCCCTTTAAATCTATGCCACTAATACAGCCATCACAAAAACAGGTCATCAGACATAATTCTACTCACACCCAAGTACACGGGACTGACTGAACACTATTTCCAACCAGGGCCGTGGAGAGCGAGTACGGGCCCTAGGGCTAGTACTTAAAGGCCCTTTTCATATTTGTTCGTCCCGTGACATCGTGTAAATATCAAACATGATTCTTTTATTTTCAAAGCCCCCTAAAAATTTCGTGTTTCGTTTATTTTACTTTTTTGGTACGTAAGTTACTAATTTTGTTCATTGTAAATTTGCAATGTCGTTTCTGTTGTAACTGACCGAAAATTTTACTCTCTCTCATCACAAAAACCAGTTCAACGCTTTTCTCAATCTCATATACTAAAATTCGAACTTTGCGAAGATTCATAAATGTAGCTTAGCGGCAATTATGTCAAGTTGAAATGTTTAGAAACTTTCCTCCCTGTAAACAGTGGAAACTTTACTATTTCTCTGGCCGTGAAAATATGAAGATAATGGTTATTTACATTTTTTCTTTATAGTATTTTGTAGCATATTCAATTGATTCAGATACACTGAATATCATAAAATGTCAAATTTGTTGGCAAATACGTAAAATTGAGTAAATTTGTCTTCTCTGAGTTTTTCTACTTTGGCGGGCCCCTCAGCAAGACCGGGCCCCAGGGCTATAGCCCCGTTTGCCCCTCCCTCTTGTCGGGCCTGTTTCCAACCCCCCCAAATGAAGCAACAACAGCTTTAAAGCTATGTAAGCCTTGTACTGAAATGCAAATAAAATACTGTGCAGCCAATTTTTCCAATGACTCTTGAATCACTGTTGTAGAAAATGTTTTCATTGTCCTAATATGTTACCACAATATGACAGTTTAGAAGCATAAATTGACTGTTGACACAAGTTTCAAAATTGCATTTTGCTGCCATGTAGGGAGTAAAGAAGTTAGGAATGTGGCTATGTCTCAGCATGTGGAGCGTACAATGCACTAATTGAATCTCAAAATCAAATATTTTTGACAGTCTTCTTCCAGAGGTGCGATAGTGAATTGGAATAAGGCACGGCAGACAATCCCGTAAATGCTCCATGATCTGAGGTATTCCGCAGTCCGAGATGGTGATGTTGACAGGGAAGTGCCATTTTTGCAGATTACTCTTGGATCTTTCAACTCCAGAATGAAAAGGATTTAGTGTCCTCCAAACCATCGAGTTTTGTTCACATGACCCTGTGGGAGGCTTTCCGAAGGGTGAGACCAGAGAGAATTATTCTCAAGTCGAGAAATCCACATTTCTTTTCTTTCTGTAGCTGCTGTAGTTTGCAAGACTGCAGTGGTTTTGAGAAAGCTTCTCCAGGACCTCCGCCTTGGAGTTGCCGACACTTAACTTTATTTATTTATCGTATGGCTCTTAGTGCCGGGAGTGTCTGAGGACATGTTCGGTTTGCCAGAGGCTGTAGCTGCTTCAAGCGGACACCCATAGGGTGAGCTACAAATTCCATTAAATTTGAAGTTGTTCCAACTTTCGCCACCGGATATCAATGATACCTAGTGGTGAACGTTGGAACTTTTATAGAGCCTTCCAACGAAATCTAACCTGGAAATTTAGCTTAACACAAGTTTAGTCCGTGGAAGGATCTTTTACATGCCATAAATTTATGGCATGAGACCGCCGGCTTTACTTCCCCTCCGAAGGAAGGCATACTGAAGGATTTTAACGCTCTTAAAAAATCCGACGACTTCGGCCGGGTTTGAACCCACTATCTTGGGCACAGCAGTTCAGCATGCTAGCAACTACGCCACCGAAGCCGCTACTTAACCATATATCTGGTGAGATTGTTCATGGATCATGAACCTGCATTGGCATCTACCTCACGACGAATATCGAATGGCACGATCCCTGCTAACTGATAGTTCTATAATCTGTAATAAGCCTACATGTTTCGTTAAGCACCATGTCAACTTTGTTTGAGTGGGTTGATTTGTACCAAACTGGGCATGCATATTTATTGTACAGCACTGTACCATGTAGATATATTGAAATCAAGGCATCTAATGAAAATTGAAGCCTATCACTCTCCTCCATTAAGGAAGATTTTATGCTCAATGATATGTGTAGGCGCACAAAGATACTGGACAGCAAGCTGAATTCCGAAAACATATTAAGAGCCATTAGGCAATCCCCTGCTGACATATTCTCTTGGGGTTACCAATTGGAGCCAAATAAATCTTAAAAGCTGGTCTATTGGCAAAGTTAAGATATCTTCCAAAATCTGCTGTTCAATGCCTGTGTATACTGTATCTCCCAAAGATGGTTGGTGAGGACTTGTAAATCTAATCATATACCATAACTAAAATAAATAAATAAATAACCCTTTGGCACTACAGTCCATGAAGGGCCTAGGCCTACCAAGCGACCACTGACTGCAGATTTTGGGGTGACGCGTGGTCTGCGCATCGAGTCCCCTCGGCTGTTAATCTTAGTTTACATGACTGGGGCACTGCCTCACTGTCAGACAGCTACTCAATTGTCCTCAGGAGGCTGAGTGCACCCGGTTCCAGCCCTCGCGTTAGTTTCTAAAATTCTTGACGGAGCCGGGAATCGAACCCGGGGCTTCCGGGTGAGAGGCAGGTGCGCTACCCCAACACCATGGGGCCGGCAAAATCTAATCAGACCATGCAGAGCAATTCAGTCTAATCAGTTGGTAAAAATGATCAAATTTTGTATTACCGGTAATTTATGGAGATATTGTCAATATTTACAATGAATGGTTGGTGTATTAAACTTGCTTAAAATACACTAAACTGAGATTTCATATAACAATATACATCAGAGAAAAGTTATAATAGCTATATATACTTAGCAATCATTGGACAACTTGTAAATAAATATACAGTAATACCTAATACAACAGATTCACTGCCGTAGGAGGAAACCAAAAGATAGAATTTTCATGGTTTCAGTGTGTTTTTTAAATTTATTTATTTTTTATTTCTGCTAAATGATATAACCCAGAGAAAGGCTTGAAATAATAGATCTTTCATACGTGTATAAAAAGTGTAAATAATAATTCATGTGTAAACTCTTATCTTCCTATGTTTTGACTAGCTGATGAAGAAACCTTGTGTTTCAAAATAAGTTAGTTTTTGTCATTGTTCTAAGGGGCAGATTTCAAAAAATGTACCACTTCTTTTATACATTATTAAATAAGTATTGATAAGGTGGAAAAGTATACAATCGATTGCGATTTATCTATTTGTTCAATCAGAATGGTTCACATTATAACAATATTGGTATTGTCTCTCTACCCCTAAGGAGACTTGAGTTCATAAAGGGTATATACAAGTGCTTGAATTAGTTAGTTGTATTTGACTGGGATTTTTGCTCTTTCTAGTAACTAGAGGACACAAGGAATTAAGACCGACCTCCGTAGCCGAGTGGGCTAAGCCACGCTCCACAAAGAGGATCGGGGATCTGCACTGTTCGGAGATGTCTGGCGCCGACAGCGGCAGTCCCGAGAGTGGGTTTACCCCGGGTTTTCCCACGCTCACTCCAGGTAAATTATGATAACCTGGCTCACCTATTCCTGTTGATTTATTTCACATCTTTATTGTTATTTAATAACTCATTGATATTTAACTACACTAGCACCATATTTGAGAACACCCACACCCAAAAGCTGGAGTAACCATTCTTATCTTTTTCTTCCTTGATCCGAACCCTTGTACAATTCAGTCGCTGTTTAATAAACCAAAAGTTGCTTTCAAAGTTTGTTCATTTATTTCAAATAAACCAACAGGTTATGGGCCCAGTCACGCATTGAAATAAAGTGCGTAATCAGACTAAATAAAAAACAAAGTGTTTTGTGCTCGATATTTTGACGAAAACTCCGAGATAGCAGGATAATCAACATTGGCCTTCTGGAAGGAGAAACGAAATGGAACACATGTTGTTGTTTGAGTCTTCAGTCTTTTGACTGGTTTGATGCAGATCTCCATGCCTCCCTGTCCTGAGCTAATCGTTTCATCTCTGCATAGCTACCACACCCTACATCTGAGGCAATCTGTTTAACATATTCTAACCTTGGTCTACCCTTACAGTTCTTGTCCTCGACCCTTCCTTCCATAACTAAGCTTGCTATTCCTGGGTGTCTTAGTATGTGTCCTACCAACCTATCTCTTCTCTTCATTAGCAGTCGCCAGAAACATCTCTCCTCTCCCACTCGTCTTAATACCTCTTCGTTTGTAACCCTATCTACCCATCTGATCTTCATCATTCTCCTGTAACACCACATTTCAAACGCTTCAATTCTCCTCTTTTCTGCTGCACCAATAGTCCAAGTTTCACTTCCATAGAGTGCCACGCTCCAGACGAAGGCTTTCAAAAATGACTTCCTAATACCTAAATCTATATTCGATGTCAGCAGATTCCTTTTTTGTAGAAATGCTTTCTTTGCCTGAGCCAACCTACTTTTTATATCCTCTTTGCTTCGTCCATCACTGGTTACTCTGCTTCCAAGTAACAGAAGTCTCCTACTTCCTTCAGCTTTTTACCTGTCAATTTGATCTCCATAGAGGTTTCTGATTTATTTCAGCTGCATTCCAGTATTTTTGTTTTACATTTATTAATTTTCATCATGAATTCCTTCCGTAAGACGGAGTCCATACCATTCAAAAACTCATTCAAATCCTCAAGCTTGTCGGCCAAGATGACAATGTCATCAGCAAATCTCAGAGTTGAAATTATTTCTCCTTGAATCTTCACGTAGAGATACAAAATAAGTACATGGGTTGGTTTTTTAGTTTTGGCACCTTAGTTATAACTGGATTAATAACTCAGATGGTTCGAAGTTTTACAGGCCCTCGATGTAGTCCCCACCGTTGCGTACAACGTGTTCCCAGCGATGCGGAAGTCGTTGGATCCTGTTGGCACTGCTCAATCTATTGATGGTACGAAGAGAGCGCTCGGCAGCCTGCTTAACGTCTTCAATGGTATGGAAGCGCTCCCCGCACATTGTCATCTTCATCTTCGGGATGAGATCATAGTCGCAGGGACTGATGTCGGGAGAATATTGGGGTGATGGCGGACCTCCCAGCCCCAGCGATCCAACAATGCCGACAAAACGCCTGCTGTGTGTGCCCTAGCATTGTCATGCAGAACGATGGGCGGTGTAACCATGTGGTGGCGCCGTTTCCTTCTCAGAGCTCCTCGGAGATGGTCTTGCAGAAACGAACAATAGTACGCCGCATTAACGGTTTGCCCTCGGGGAACAGTATGGTGAATGATCACACCATCCCAATCATAGGCAAGAATCAACATTACCTTCACATTGGTGGGGGTTGGTCGAACTGTTTGTTTCCGTGGTGCCGCCACTCGTTCGATTGGCGTTTTAACTGTGGCTCGTAAGATCTGGCCCACGTCTCGTCAATGGTTATGATATGCCGTAAGAAGGCCTCTCCTTCGCGCTCATAACGCTACAAGCGTTCAATTGGCGTTTTAACCGTGGCTCGTAAGATCTGGCCCACGTTTCGTCAATGGTTATGATACCAAGATTAATTGGAGGATTATCCATTTCACAAGGTCCGTATTGACGTGTACAATAACGATTCTAATGGGTTGAGGGGGTCTCCGCCCAATCAATACAATTTAATATTGGCAATTATTAATTTATTGCCTTTGGGGACATGTTTCGGGCCTCATGGGCCCTTCTTCAGCTGCAAAAATATGTATACATTCACATCCATCATATTACTTATACACAAATCATGCATATTTTAAGAAAAAACATTAAAATTAAACTCTAAAATTAATTCAAAATATCATCTATCATGCTTCAAGAAAAAATTAAAAGTAACATTCGAAAAACTAATTCTAAAATATCATCTTATCCATATTATAAAAGGAGAAACAAGTATAGCTAAAAAAGACACATGTGGTCTTGGTGACCTTCTTAGTGTTTTGATCTAGTAGATGCCCTATTCAAAGTGCTATTAAAAAAGTTAGTTAAAAAGTTTAAAAAATATATTGGAGGTGGTTAGAATGTGAACAGTGAGCTTATAGGCTCTCCATTTGTGATTCGGGGTTCTATTTTACAGCCAATCTTCATGTTTTGGCTTGGGAATATGTTTTGCACCAAAGCTGAACCGTTGTCACTTTCTTTGATGCTGGATTGGGTGGAGACATTACATTTTTGAAGAAACGTCATTCGGAGCCTCTGAAGGGGTGAACCAGCCAGAGGGTAAGCCTGCTGTCCCAACTATAAAGAAATAAAATGGGTCTTTGAAAAATGAGTACGTCAGAAAAAACTCGGGCTAAAACGGAAAAAATGTAGTAAAAACTTACTAAGCTCGAATTGAAGGAATAACCGACTGTCAGCTATCCACCTGGAGGCTGTAATGGGAAGTAAAAGAAGTAACAATAAAAACGCCTATACACATGAACATGTGAGAGGATGACTCATGCGCCGGATTGCTTACCTTTACTTAGTAGTTTGAGGTACAGATTGTGTTATGTCTGACGGCACGTTGCTGTGTGAGCTAAGCTGGCCCGACCTTGTGGCAGGTCAGGAATTGGGAGGAGGGGAGTGGGAGGGAGGAGATGTGTGTGGGGGTAATGAATGACATGATGCAAAGTGGAACTTGTCTTGGGTTTGTGGCCTAATTGGCAGGCTACGTGTGGGGGGGGAGGTGTCTTAACTTGGGGAGGAGAGATAAGCAAGGAAGCTAACGAACGGTTCTGAACACAACCTGTACAATCTGGTACAGTTGGGACAGCAGGCTTACCCTCTGGCTGGTTCACCCCTTCAGAGGCTCTGAATGACGTTTCTTCAAAAATGTAATGTCTCCACCCAATCCAGCATCAAAGAAAGTGACAACGGTTCAGCTTTGGTGCAAAACATATTCCCAAGCCAAAACATGAAGATTGGCTGTAAAATAGGACCCCGAATTACAAATGGAGAGCCTATAAGCTCACTGTTCACATTCTAACCACCTCCAATATATTTTTTAAACTTTTTAACTAACTTTTTTAATAGCACTTTGAATAGGGCATCTACTAGATCAAAACACTAAGAAGGTCACCAAGACCACATGTGTCTTTTTTAGCTATACTTGTTTCTCCTTTTATAATATGGATAAGATGATATTTTAGAATTAGTTTTTCGAATGTTACCGTATTTCCTCGCATAATCGTCGCCACCGCGTAATCGTCGCACCCCACTTTTCAAACACTAAAATAGGTTTATAAAATTTCATCGCATAATCGTCGCATAGCATGTTCATATTTGTGCGCCAGTCAGTTGCACATGCTGCCGCGACTTTATAACCTGGCGCGACTTTGTCAGACGAAAAATATCTCGTCTTTATGCTTGCGGGCAATGAACTGTGACGCGAGCGGCAAGCTTCGACACTTAGCACATTCCGCGAGCGTATAATCTGACGTGATCTTGTCAGGAGAAAGTAATCTTGTCTTTATTCCTGCCGGCTATGAACCGCGACGCGAACGGCCAGCGCACATTCCGCGAGCTTATAGGCCTAATCTGGCGTGATCTTGTCGGCAGAAAGTAATTTCGTCTTTATGCCTGCGGGCTAAGAACTATGACGTGAACAGCCAGCGCACATTCCGCGAACTTATAGACCTAATCTGGCGATATCTTGTCAGCAAAAAAGTAATCTCATCTTTAGGCCTATGAACTGTGACGCGAGCGGCCAGCGCACATTCCGCGAGCGTATAGGCCTAATCTGGTGTGATCTTGTCAGCAGAAAGTACTCTCGTCTTTTTGCCTGCGGGCTATGAACTGTGACGCGAACGGCCAGCGCACATTCCGCGAGCTTATAGGCCTAATCTGTCGTGATCCTGTCAGGAGAAAGTAATACCGTATCGTCTTTATGCCTGCCGGCTATCGACCGCGAACGGCCAGCGCACATTCCGCGAGTTTATAGGCCTAATCTGGCGTGATCTTGACAGCAGAAAGTAATTCGTCTTTATGCCTGCGGGCTATAAACTGTGACGCGAACGGCCAGCGCACATTCCGCGAGCTTATAGGCCTAATCTGGCGTGATCTTGACAGCAGAAAGTAATTCGTCTCTATGCCTGTGGGCTATGAACCACAACGCGAATGGCCAGCTTCGTCAGCACATTCCGCGAGCGTTAACCTGTCGTGACCTTGTTAGAAGAAAGAAGCCTGTCACTGACTGCAGGCTATGACTCACGCTACGCGAATGACTGGCCCGTGCAGCAAATAATGATACAGTATATTCTTTGAACTTAAATATTCTTCGCATAATCGTCGCACCCTGCTTTTTTTCACGAATTTTTGGCAAAAAAAGTGCGTCGATTATGCGAGGAAATACGGTACTTTTAATTTTTTTTTGAAGCATGATAGATGATATTTTGAATTAATTTTAGAGTTTAATTTTAATGTTTTTTCTTAAAATATGCATGATTTGTGTATAAGTAATATGATGGATGTGAATGTATACATATTTTTGCAGCTGAAGAAGGGCCCATGAGGCCCGAAACATGTCCCCAAGGCAATACATTAATAATTGCCAATATTAAATTGTGGGGGGTTTGCCTGTTCCTCTATCGGGCGCGTCCCAGGTGGCGGATAGGGGGGCTCGCCGGACTTGTCCGGAGGGTTTGAGGGAAATAAAATACCTCTCGAGGACCAAAAACAGGCCCCTTGCCAGGGTTATGGTGAAGCTACGTTAGGCCTAGCAAGCCAGTAGTGGATATGAAACTGCTTTTAAAACGGGAACGGGCCTCGGAAAGGACAGATCTAAAGGAAGCAGACCTGGCTATGGAAATGGACTACGAATCGGAACTTTGAATATAACGACATTGACGGGAAGAGTGGAGGAGGTTGTGGATATGATGGAGAGGAGAAAACTGGATGTACTCGGACTGGCAGAGACCAGATGGAGAGGGGAAGGAAGAAAAGAACTGAGAAATGGCTTGCAGCTATACTGGATAGGAAATGAGGAGGGGAAGAGAAATGGAGTGGGAATGGTGGTGAGAGAAGGGCTGAGGGAGGAAGTAAAGAGGGTAAGTGATAGAATAATTAGAGCCAGAATCACTGTGAAAGGTAAAAAAAAAAAAAAGGAAGGAAGATTGTAGTTTTACGTGACCGTGAATCTTGTGATTATGAGCCACGGGACCTCCTTTTTACGTGGAATCCGAACCACAGGACATGGCATTTCACTTCGAAAATCTCACATGCATTGACCGGGAATCGAACCCGGACCGCCTTGGTGAGAGGCATACAGCTAGACCGCTGAGCCACCACGCCCCTGTGAAAGGTAGAAACCTGGACATTCTGCAAGTCTATGCACCACAGGTGGGATGCACAGAAGGCGAGAAGGATGAGTTTGAAGAGGAGTTGCAGAAGCAGTTAGTGGGGAGAGACCTGATAGTCATGGGAGACCTAAATGCCCATGTCGGAACTGATAGAAGAGGTTTTGAGGAAGTGATTGGTGGTGAAGGATGGGGAAACAGGAATAAGGAAGGAGAGAGATTGTTGGAACTGTGCAAGATAAATGGGCTAATGGTTGGAAACACATGGTACAAGAAGAGAGAGAGCCATAAAATTACTTGGTACAGCAGGGATTTGACTAGGAAATCAGTGGTGGACTATATTCTATGCGGGAAGGAGACAAAGAAGAGTATCACGGATATAAGGGTAATACCTTCAGAAGCCCTGGACAGTGACCACCATCTGCTGGTCGCCAAGGTGAGAGGACTGAAGGAAAAGAGGAGACCTGAAAACCAAGAAAGAAGAATAAGGACATGGAAGCTGAAGGAGGATGGAAATAAGGAGAAGTTCCAGATATTAGTGAGGAACAAATTACCGAAGGATGATCCGAAAACAGGTGAAGAAGAATGGAATAGGTTCAAGGACGTGTTGGTAGAAGCAGCGGAAGTCGTGTGTGGCAGAACTAGTGGAAAGAAAAGGTGGAAGGAAACACCATGGTGGAACCCCAGAACTAAGGAAGCAGTGAAAAAGAAAAATGAAGCATTCAGGAAATGGTTCCAACAGAGGACAGACAGAACAAGAGAAGAATACCAAGAGCGGAAGAAAGAAGCAGGAGAAGTAGTGAAGGAAGAGAAAAAGAAATGGCTGGAGAAATGGACAGAAATGATGGAGGAGGACTGTGATGGCAGTAAGAAAGTGTTGTATGGAATGATAAAGGCAAAGAGAAGAGATACAGGGGAAAATGTCAGAATGGTGGACAGGAATGGAAAGGAGGTCGAAAATATGGAAGAAGTAAAGGTTATCTGGAGAGAATACTTCAAGGAACTCCTAAATCCAACTAAAACCAGCGTAGTGGACATTGTGGAGGAAGAAACAGACAGTGACCAAGACATTTCAGAGAAGGAATTGACATGGAAAGAAGTGGAGGAAGCATTAAAGAAGATGAAAGGGGGAAAGGCACCGGGAATAGACGAAGTGAGTGTGGAGATGGTGAGAGCAGCAGGGGTGATAGGAACACAGTGGCTCTTTCGAGTAATGAAAGTGATATGGAGGGAGAAGAAAATACCAGAGGACTGGAAAAGAGGGATAATAATACCCATATTTAAAAAGGGAAGTAGGAAGGAATTCAAGAACTACAGGGGAATTACACTCATGTGCCACTGCGCCAAAATATTTGAGAAGGTACTGGAGAGAAGAATTCGGACAGAAGTTGAAGATGGGCTGAGGGAAGAACAGTATGGATTCAGGCCAGGAAGGTCAACAGTTGACCTCATCTTTGCAGTAAGACAGCTACAAGAACACCATTATGAATATGGGAAAGATCTGGTGATGACCTTCTTGGATATTGAGAAAGCATATGATAGTATTAATAGAAACAAGGTATGGGAAGCAATGAGAGCAAAAGCAGTGAACAAGGAGACAGTGGCAAGAGTGAAAGCAATGTACGAGGGAAGCAAAAGCTGTGTAAAGGTGGGAAGAGAGAGAACGGAATGGTTTCAACTGGAGAGTGGCCTGAAACAGGGAAGTGCCCTCTCACCCCTGTTATTTATAGTGGTGATGGATGAAATCATACGAAAAGTGGTAAATAGCATTGGGGAAAGGAAAATGAAGGCAATGTTGTTTGCTGATGACCTTCTGGTATGGGGAGAGGATGAGGAAGAAGTACAAGAGCAATTAGATGAGTGGGAGAAGGTAGTGTTATCATATGGGATGAAGTTCTCAGCACAAAAGAGTGAAGTGGTCATCACAACGAGGAAGAAGAACAGACTGGATATGGGCATAACACTTGGAGGACAGCAGTTGCAGAAAGTAGAATGCTTCAAGTACTTGGGAAGCATAATTGAAGAAAAGGGAGGCAATAGTATGGAAATAAATGAGCGGGGAAGGTGCGCAGATGGATTTTTCAAGAGTGTTAGGGGGATGATATGGAATAAAGATGTACCACAAAAATGTAAAGGAATCATCTACAAGACCTACTTTGTGCCAATTTTGACATATGGTTCAGAAACATGGGTGATGAAGGAAAGGGACAAGAATAAAATACGAGCAGTGGAGATGAAGTTCCAGAGGAGTAGGGTAGGAGTGACAAGAATGGACAGAGTAAGGAATGAGAGAGTCAGGGAGATGGTAAGAGAGGAACCATTGCAAAATAGAATAGAGCGATCTAGGCTACAATGGTATGGACATGTGAGTAGGATGCAAGAGGTGAGGATACCGAAGAAGATGTTTGGAATGGAAATGACGGGAAGGAGGCCAAGGGGAAGACCAAGGGACAGATGGACAAAAGGAGTTAAGAAGAGTGTGGAGGAAAGAGGAGTGTCCTGGGACACAGTAAATGACGAGAGATGGTGGATGGACAGGAAACGATGGAGAGGCTTATGTTCCAAGCAGACCCGACCAGCGGTTGGAAACTGCTCAAGATGATGATGATGATGATTGGGTGGAGACCCCCTCAACCCATTAGAATCGTTATTGGTTATGATACGCCGTAAGAAGGCCTCTCCTTCGCGCTCATAACGCTGCAGGTGCATACGACAAGCGACATATCGCAGCCATTTTTGCATGTCGGTTAAGTCATGAGGAACCCATTTGGACGCAATCTTCCTAATTTTTAGTAAGTCCTTCAGGACGTGGAGGACAGTTGAATGCGCCAGTCCGGTATCTTGCTCTAATTGACGAATCGTTACGTTCCGATCCACTTCTACTAACGTGGACACCATCTGTACATTGTCATCACTTACTGGTGGGTGACCAGATAGAGGCATGTGCTCCACACGTTCGCGCCCATCTCGAAAGGCTGCAACCCATCTTGCTACCGTTCTGAACGGTAACGCAGCTGCACCGCACGCTTCCTGCAATCCTCGGTGACACTGTTTAGCACTGCGACCCCTAGCACACTGAATTTTTATCCACGTTCTCTGCTCCTGCTTGGAAAACATTGTGACTGTCTTTCGCGAGCGCTGGTCTCACACTACTCCTCTAACAGGCGCGACTGCGCACGAGCGGTGGTGAGGACGGGCGAGGTCATGTGCTTCGAGGGAGGGGATGCAGGGCAGCAACCGTTGGTAAAAGTGGCAGCGCCCAACATTGTTGCAACTTGGCACTGAAGCATTGGTGCCAAAACTAAAAACCAACCCATGCATTTGCCTACGAGGCACCCCCGGAGCTTTAGACGTAAACGAAGGCAGGTTAGTGAAGCCAACTTCACTTTCTGAGGACGCAACCACTGAAGCAAAGGCGGCATATCCGAGTAAGCTTGATGTTTTTAATAAGGTGGATAGCCACACATTGATTGTGTTAACCACTAACATGTCAGAAGAGACGTTACAAAAGATCATGCGTCTCACATCAGCCCGGAAAGTGTGATCAGAACTCCACAAACTATTTGACTGCGTCTCTGAAAATAAAGTGTACAACTTATGCGTGCTATTCTTCAGCTACAAAAAGGCAAATGGAGATGACATCGCAACGCACGTTTCAAAATTAAAGAATCTGTGGAGCGAACTAAAGCAGTAAATGTCCAGAGATGCCAAAATCAACTCTGATCTGCCAGATGTACAGTATTTATGATTTGTAAAATTCTAGGTACCTACACTGCCAGAAGAATATTTTTCGATCAAATCTAGCTGAATGTTGATGTCAAAAAGTGACAGGACAGTCGACAACCTGACCAATCAGCTGTAAGCGTACGAGGGAGCGCTTAGAGGCAAAGGAGAATCACCTCAACAAGAAGCACTCTACTTGGATTCGTCCAAACAGAAAACCCAGCAGCAGAACTCTTCGCAAAACTATCTCCAAAAGAGAAACAAAAAGAAAATATTCTGTCCTTACTGCAAGAGACCTAACCACACTATCAAACAGTGTAGGAAGTGGATCGCTGATGGAAGACCGCCCAAGCCCAGCAACTCAGGAACATTAGAAAGCAGTGCCAACATGACTTTGGTCGCTATAACCTCGACTGTGATGAACTCAGAGTGCAATTCTGACGACTGGTTTGTAGATAATGGAGCAACGAGCCAAATTTCTAATAACAGGAATATTTCTAGGACGTTTGAATCATTTTCTACGGAACACTCGGTGACCACAGCGAATGGTGTGAAGGTTGCAGCCATTGGAAAAGGTGACATAGACATCGAAGCAGTGGATAACGGTGAGCGACACAAGCTCACGTTGGCTGATGTATGTTGCGTTCCTGGGATCCAGAGAAATCTATTCACAGTCCTTGCAGCCCAAGACAGAATCAAGGACAGCAGGTTCGTCTCGTCTCCAGAGGTCTGAGATTACCGTATTTACTCGAATACGACCCGCCCCTGAATAAGACCCGCACCCTGATTTTGAAGAACAAAATTAAAAAAAAATAAATACTCAAAACTATTTACAATCTTTACTAAATAAACAAAATAGCATTTCTACAAAATAGTTTCCAACAGTTCTGAAGTCGTCCTAAAATAACACCGAAACAATTAAAAATACAAATAAAAGACACAAACACTTCATTCATCGTCATCAGAAGTACCAACTTCGGAACTTTTTTCACCATCACTTTCCCACAAAATGTCGTCATCACTGCCATCCATAGCATTGGAAATACTACATTTCTTGAAGCTCTTCCGTATGAGATCTCCCGAGATACGATTCCATGCCGTCAAAATCCACGAACAGAGCAGCTGAACTTCCGGGCGCTGAATACGACCAGTTGGGGTCAGTGTGTGCTTATCGGCCGCCATCCACTCCGTATACAGCTGTTTCAAGGCTGCTTTGAACGGTCGGTTCACGCTGACATCCAGTGGCTGTAGCATAGACGTCATCCCACCCGGGATGATTGCTAGGTCGGTTTTCCCATCCTTGACGAATTTCTTCACAGCGTCTGTTGTATGGCCGCGGTAACTGTCCAGAACAAGCAAGCTCTTTCGTCGTAATAAAGCACCAGGGCGACGTTGCCAAACACACTTTAACCAGTCTTCCACCAGTGAACTGTCCATCCAACCAGAGTCCTGAATTCTAACGATAACACCAGCGGGTATATTTTTTGGAAGAGTATTTCGCTTGAAAACAACGTACGGCGGAAGTTTGGTTCCGTCAGCGAGTATACACAACATTACCGTGCACCGTTGTTTCTCATTACCACCTGTTCTGATAGTCACACTTTTAGATCCCTTAACATTCACAGTACTGTCCAGTGGCATTTCAAAGTAGACTGGCGTCTGATCTGCATTACCAATTTGGGAAAGCAAATATGAATTTTCCTTCCGCAACTTAATTATGTGACGCTGAAAGGAAAGTAACTTTTCTTCATAGGCACCAGGAAGACGCTGCGAAATTGAGGTACGCCTTCGTATGCTCAACCCATTTCTTTTATAAAAATTTTGAATCCATCCTCGGCTTGCTTTAAACCCTACCGTAGAAAGTTCCTTCGCGATCTGTTGTAATGCCTTTAATTGACACATTTCGGTCGACACCCCATTTCCCAATTCCCGCCTTTCTGTTACGTATTTATAAAGTTGTTTTTCAATTTCCGGAAACTGTACACTCAGTCCGCGGAAAGCTCTACGAGCACCACTACTTGTTAGCAACACGTTTTTCTTCTTTCTCCAATCTCGAATACATGACTCGTCAATATCATATTTCCTACCGGCGGCACGATTTCCAATAATTTCAGCTTCCCTCACAACTTTCAGCTTCTCACTCACAGTAAACGACCGCAAACGCTTCATAGAACTCATGTTTACACTCGGAAAACGTGCGCTAGACAGTATGACGCCGCCTGCTTACGGAAAAACAAAGTGATAGCCGGAAGAAGGCTAGCACCATCTAGCGGATACTCGCAACACCCGATATCGCGCGTGGCGGGCAATTTCAATCTTTAAAATCAGGATGACTCAAATAAGACCCGCACCCCAATTTTTCCACGTCCGATTTTGTTTAAAAATGTGCGGGTGGTATTCGAGTATATACGGTAATTGGAGTTCGTGAGCTGTTCGGTGGACTCTACAAGCTGAGAGTGAGGAGCGTGAACAACACTGAATTCAAGGAAGTCAACGCAACAGAAAAGGACAACCTTCTCCAACTTGACCATGAACGCTTCGGACATCAGAACAAGCGACATGTAAGATCCCTCCTGAACAAAGAGCTGGGAATTCGCGTTAAGGTGGACAGCGAACTGTGTGTAGGCTGCGTCTACGGCAAGGTTCATCGTCTGCGTTTCGGAACGAGGTCTGGAACAACGAAACCAGGAGAACGGATTCACAGAGATGTCTGCGGCCAATTCGACGAGTCGATGTCAGGATACAAGTATTTTGTCCTCTTCAAGGATGATTTCACGAAGTTCAGGACTATTTACTTCATCAGAGAAAAGTCTGAACTTCCAGAGAAGTTTGCCCAATTCGTTGCAGAAGCTAAGACTCTCGGACAAAACATCAGGGAGCTGCTGAGTGACAATGGCAAAGAATTCGACGACCAGTATGTCAGAAAAATCTTGCAGAAAGAAGGAATTGTTCAACGACTCGTCACGCCATACACTCCGGAACAAAATGGATCCAGCGAAAGAGAGAACCGCACCGTGGTCGAATCTGTTCGAGCAATGATGTATGCTCATAGAAAACTTCCACAAATACTTTGGGCCGAGATGATCCGGACAACAGCCTACGTTCTTAACAGGACTGGACCTTCCCACACTGGGGGAACATCTCCCTACGAGCTATGGTATGGCAGGAAACCAGGTCTGAAGCATCTTCGGATGATCGGGTCTAACTGCTATGCGCAGGTTCCCAAGCAGCAAGGGAAGAAGATGGATCCCAAGGCCACCAAAGGAATTCTCATCGGATACAACAGCGACGATGGCTGCAGGATCTTTTGTGAAGAGGAAGGTGAACTAATTCGATCAAGTGATGTCACCTTCGCGGAGAAAGTGTTGCAGCATAAGAACGTCAATCTTCCGGGTAGCTTAGACTCCTCCGTTCAACCAGAACAAGATTCGACCCCTGAAGAACATCAAGCTGACGACGAAACGCAGAGCGAAGAGGAGGAAGATGAACTCTGGGACCTGAATACTGAAGACGAAGCTGAAAGTCAACCAGAACAAAAAGGTACTCAAAGCTCAGATGAAACCATCGCTCGACGACTTGGTGCGCGTTTGTCTCTCAATTCTCCATCAAAGTATCAAGACTTCGTGATGTATCTCTCAAGCCCTCAACAAGAACCTGAATCCTACAGTGAAGCCATGAGATCAGATCAATAGGACGAGTGGAAGGAAGCCATGGGTCGTGAGATGAAAGCTCTTGAAGAGAACAAAACTTGGGAACCAGTTGAACTGTCTCCAGGAAAAAGAGCCATTTCAAACAAATGAGTCTGACGAGTTAAAACGAACGCCGATGGATGGATCGATCGATAAATTCAAAGCCAGATTGGTCATCAAAGGTTATTCACAGCGGAAAGGAGTGGATTACAACCAAACCTTCAGTCCAGTGGCCAAGACATCAACCATCAGAACATTACTCAGTGTTGCTGCAAAAGAGAAAATGAAACTAGCACAGATCGACGTTTCAACGGCATTTCTCTATGGTGACCTCCAGGAAACTACACTGCTCACAAAAATTAGAGGATATTGTAAAGTCAGCTAATAATGGTGCAATAATATACAAGATTATTTAGTTTTTCAACCATTTATTACTTACATAATGCTATACTGACGGATAAAGCAGCCCATGATTCCAGAGAATCCCTGATGAGTGTTTGAATTAAAAGACATGAATGAAGTGAGAATATGGCAAACAAACAAAGCAACATTAACACTACCATAATCGTGGGACATGGGTGAATATTGGTCTTCAGTACGGTGTATGGTCTCCTTGAACGGCTAGCACTGCTGCACACCTGTGTGTCATTGATGCTATGAGATGATCAATGAGTTCTTGGGGGATACATGGCCACTCGTCCATATGAGCAATCTGCAGCTGTGGAACAGTTGAGGGAGGTGCTGGTCTGCCAGCAATGCGCCTGTCTAATGCATCCCACACGTGCTCTATCGGATTTAAGTCCAGCGAGGAATCTGGCCACTGCATACGCTGGATACCCTCCTCTTGCAGCATGTCGTGCACCATCCCAGCTCTGTGGGGACGTTCATAATCGTCCATAAAAACAAAGGAAGCACCTATGGCACCAGCATACGGCACGACAAAAGGTCGGAGAATCTCGTCTCTATACCTTACAGCGGTCACAGTTCCACGTGGGATGATATTGAGGTCCGTACGTCAACCCAGGCTAATTCCAGCCCACACCAGCAACCCACCACCAAAATATGGGGATCTTTCTTGTACAAAAGATGGTTTGTTTCGTGTCCCTCGTTAACTCCAGATGTGAACACGTCGACTATCCGATTCCACGTTGAATCGTGATTCATCAGAAAACAGAAAAATGAAAATCCACAGCCTGCTTCCGGTCTCTGACCGGGTCAGGAATGGAATGAATGAAGCCCCCATCTAGCGGCGAGGATATGAACTGTGCCGGCTGCCGAGGCCTGACGCACTCCTCTGGGGCAATGATTAAATGAATGACAGATGAAATGAAATGATAGTGGAGAGTGTTGCTGGAATGAAATTGTGACGGAAAACCGGAGTACCCGGAGAAAACCCTGTCTGCCTCCGTTTTGTCCAGCACAGATATCACATGGAGTGACCGGGATTTGAACCACGGACCCAGCGGTGAGAGGCCGGCGTGCTGCCGCCTAAGCCACGGAGGCTTTAATCAGAAAACAGAACTGAGCTCAATTCGGCATGCCTCCACCCACGATGCTCCTCCGCCCAGTTTCTGCGATCTCTACGGTGTTGTGGAGTTAACCTGGTACACACCATGGGCCTACAGCCATAGATGCCACGTGCATGAAGTCAGTTATGGACATTTTGGGTTGATACTCTGCGTCCTGTTGCTGTTAGAAGGGCACTTCTCAGTTGAATTGCATTCTGCCGTCTATTCCGGCGGGCTGTTAACACAAGGTAACGGTCATCCCTTGCTGTTGTTGCCTGTGGGCGACCTTGTCCTACTTTTCTGTGAACAGTAGCTGTTGTTTAAAAACGATTCCACAGTCTTGAGATCACACTTTGAGACACCCCAAGGGCTCGAGCCACAACTTGTTGTGTCTGTCCAGCTTCCATCCGTCCTATGGCCCTCCAAGCCATTGATTCAGGTAAATCACGTTGTGGAGGCATTGCTGTCCCTAAGTCATGTTATTCACTAACTGACAACAGGAATGGAATGGCTCTGACCTCAGCAACAAACTACCGCCGTGTGACCCTTTGACTGCAAGAGTTCGGACAGTGCCCTCCGTCATGTGGTGTATGTGCAGGGGTGACGCAAACACATGTGTACCTTCCCTGGGAGTAAAGGAAAGCAATTGCATCTAATGCGGTACGGAACACATAGCACACATAGCTGAGTTTACAATATCCCCTAATTTTTGTGAGCAGTGTATATACATGCAACAACCTGAAGGACATGGATAGATCTGCCAGGGTATGCCGCCTGAAGAAAAGCTTGTATGGACTGAAGCAAGCTCCTCGATGCTGGAACGAGAAGTTCAGCAACTACATCGTCCGCCTGGGATTTCGGCGAAGTGAAGCGGATCATTGTCTCTTCGTGAGGCAAAAAGGACGAAAGAAGATGTTCTTCGTTCTCTACGTTGAAGATGGAATGATTGCAGCTGAAGACGAGCAGGAACTCCAGAAATTTATCGATGATCTGAAACTGGAGTTAAAAATCACCTCTAAGCCAGCATCGTACTATCTAGGATTGGAAATCAACCAGGGAAAATATGGGTTAATACGTGTGAGCCAAGCTCATTACACGGAAACCATACTGGAGAGATTCAACACGAGTAGTTGCAAGGCTGTGACTACTCCAATCACCAAGGACATTGATGCAGAAGAGAGCCCTCGGAACTTTGAGTTTCCATACAGACAAGCTGTTGGAGCACTCACGTTTCTCATGTGCGGGACTCGACCAGACATCGCGTTTGTTGTCAGCGTGGCCTCCAGGAACCTTGACAAACCAACCGAACGAGACGTGCTCAGAGTGAAGAGGATCCTGCTGTACTTGAAAGGTACAACAGAGCTTGGACTGTTCTACAAAGCCAACCTGGGAGAGGAGGTTTTTGATTGTTTCAGTGATGCAGATCACGGTGGTGACTTCTGATCGGGCCGCTCAACCTCAGGGGTCCTGTGCCTGTAATCTGGATTGCCTATCTCGTGGATGAGCCAGAGACATCCCTCTGTTGCCATATCCACAACCGAAGCGGAAATCGTGGCTGTCAGTGAAGCCGCAAAAGAGATCATCTGGATCAAGAGGCTTCTGACTGAACTAGGCCAGTTAAAGTCGACGCCCACTCTGCAAGTCATCAACGAAGCAGCCATCTGGCTAGCACATAATCCTGAGTTTCATCGGAGAACGAAACACATTCGTATCAGACACTTCTTTGTTCGCGAATTGGTCTCAGCTGGAGAAATTGACATTTCAAAAGTTGACACAAAAAATCAGCTCGCGGATATTTTGACCAAACCTTTGTTATCAATTCGTTTTCGAAAATTATGTTAAGTTATTAAATTAGGGTGAGTGTTGATGTATTTCACATCTTTATTGTTATTTAATAACTCATTGATGATGATGATGATATTTAACTACACTAGCGCCATATTTGTGAACACCCACACACAAAGGCTGTAGTAACCATTCTTATCTTTTTCATCCTTGATCCGAACCCTTGTACAATTCAGTCGCTGTTTAATAAACCAAAAGTTGCTTTCAAAGTTGGTTCATTTATTTCAAATAAACCAACAATTCCAACCCTGGTGGTAGTTACACACAGTCACCATGGATCCCAAGTTCATGGGACTGGTGTCTAATGATATAGAAAATAGGGAAAACCAGGAAGCACCTTCATTCTCTTGAGTGGCAGTTATAGTGCGGGACAAACCATTGGAAGCCTGAAGGTCAACCGGCTCTCCACCCCGCGCCCAGCCGTGTTGCCATGCTATTGCACCGTGCCTTCAGTCGCGTGCTTGATGCGAGAATGTACAGGACAACACCGCACCTACTACGCGTGACCTTCAGGCTTCCAATGGTTTCGTTTGTCCCGCACTATAGTGCGAACCTTTCAGATGCTATTGGCTGTCACTTTACCAGGGTGTCTACGACCCGGGAATTCTCAGGGAATTAAGGAACTTCTGGAATAATCAGGGAAAAATCAGGGAATTTCTTTGTTAATCAGGGATTTTTCACAGTTTGGCTATATCCCGTAAAAGTGGAAGCAGTACTTTCGAATTTCATGGGAAGTTATCGCTCGCTACTGTTGACAGTGCTAAGCCAATGAGCAGTGCCTTCTCAAGCTCAACTCAAGCAACCTTTCCGTTCGCCTTCTGCAGAGGAGCCAACTACACCATTTTGTTCGTTGCGATCAGTATTGCCAATTTAGCGATTTTGTCGGTAGGTGTAGCAACTTTGGCAACAAAATATTTAAAATTTAGTATTTTTTATACTAGCTTCGCTCGGAAACAGTTATGAGTGCATTTCGTGACGAGCGCTTTTTTTTCCCCGATGTCTATGAACTACGACCTAGGCCTATATCCGTTTTACGTCTCGGCATGATGGGTTAAAATCACTGTCTGGACTGGAGATAGCCTGGGCAACGATTTATTGTCAGACGTAATTTAAGAATGGCGAGGTGCATGCAACACAAATCCCCTCCTGTCCAATCTAAAAACACGTATAGTGGGCGATGTATTGAAGATAGATATATGGTCTCTCGGACTTTTTTGTAGAACTTTTCATGCTGAACATTTCGTACACTCATAGTATATTGATATTTTTAACGGTTTGCCCAGTGTAAGCTAAAAAAACGCACGGACACCTGTTTTTTTTTTTTTTCGACTTTTTCACTGATATCGTTACTGTTTGGCTTCTTTTGAACATAAATAATTATTTTCTTCTTATACTAAGTAGAGATTTAGGGACTATTTAAACTCCTGATAGCGATCGAATTTTGACTACTACTGGGTGATGACGGGCTACGTCAATTTACGTAGTTTTGTATTGGTGCGCAGACAACCGGCTACGTAAATGAACGTTTTCTTACAGTGCTTCATTCTTGCGTAATTTTCTCCTCTCCGCCGTTCAGTAATCAAAATACTACATGTTATTTACAAACTAAGGTCTTTGTTGAACGAAATGCAGATAGGTATATTGTAGTCTTGATAATGCTTTCGGTACAGGAAGTGAGGTTACCGTGTGTATTGTCAAGTGTTAGCATGGTGCGTGCGGAACTGACAGTGCGATAATCAGTTCAGATGAGTCTGTTGACGATAGTACGAGTGAAGTTGACAATGATCGCAGTGAAAGTAGAGACGATGAGGTTGATGGATGGACTAGTAAGTAAAGGTACACGTACTTCTCATGCTAGGTATACTTTAGTTGTCCGGTCCGCAGTAAGGAATAGAGTAACGCGCGCCCGGGCAACAATGTGTTAGACCTGGGTTGACAGTACTGTTCGCGCGGCTTTTCCATCCCGGTATTCTTTGATTATTGTCTGCTCCTACGTTCCTTAGCTAGGCTAGAACTTATGTGCAATTTTGTTTTTAATTGTGCCTAGGAAATGTTTTTGTATTATCAAGTAGACTTGGTTAAATTATTTTTAGCAGCTTCGGTGGCGTAGTTGGTGGCATGCTGAGCTTCTATGCCCAAGATCGCGGGTTCAAACCCGGCCAAATAAATTAATAAATTATCTCGATAACTTCTCTCATGGCGAGGTCGACCTAATTGAGAGTGAGAACTTGGAATATGCCTCCCTTCGTCCCTTGGATATGTGTAAATTACTGTGTTGTAGGCCTATATTCAGACTTATGCTACCGAATATCATCATTCCTGCGACGTAGGATTTGTGATTTCAATAGTAATGAATCGTTTTACAAATTAAATATTGGTCTAAGATGATCACACTCATGTGTTACACACCTTGATGTGTGTATTCAACCTCCCGTTGTCCCTTTTATTGGGGGGGATTTACCGTAGTGAAAGCAGCATGACCTCATAAACCTTGCTTATTTTACTGGACAATAAGTTCACTTATAATATTCTATTGAAATAAATTTATTTTCACAACTGTTTCCCTTGTGCCGCCATTGCTCACATCTGTTTGGCTCCTGGAATTCCCGAGAACAGGAAACATAAAACTCAATCCTATTTTCTATTTACTTTCCTGGATTACATTTTGCTTCTTGTTCCTGGAGAGCACTTCAAACGAACCCAAAAATAGCGTGCATTTCATCACACTTCCAGTTCCCGGGCGAATGTGTAGCAGTCTTTACTCGGGGAATTCTCTCATTAATCTTCGAAAAATCAGGGAATTTTCAGGGAATTCTTTTAAGATGAGTTGGTTGACACCCTGCTTTACACTAAAAACTCTAGATCAGGGACAGGGTTTGGTGATGTACCAAAAGGATTTGAAATGATCTACTGTTCTACGCTTATAATAATCAGTTGTCAAGCCATGATATTAAAAATAATATAAGGTACCGGCATTCGAATTAACATTTTTAGAGAAAATATATTATAAATAGGCCTAAGGGGCATTTATTTCTAATCAAAACAATCACTTTTTCACTTACACAGTGTGAAATTTAGCAGGAAAAATTTGTTTTGATATTTGTCGAATTGAAGGTTGAATTGCAGGATATCGTTTCCCGTTGTCAGGATATGGTGCAGTCGATTTAAAATAGAATTTAAGTATGCTTCACTATTACAGTTTTCGTAAATAACATTGATGATCTATTAAATACTGTATTTGCTAGCTTTCAACTGGTAGAGCATGATCGACCTGTTGCAGACTCCTGCTCTTGATTATCTGCGCCAATGTGGACTTGAGATCACATGGATAATACAACATAACCTTACTTGGCACTACCCCTTGTATTGGCCTGGAACTGTCACTGTGACCAGTATTCTGTCTTCATGTTTCACTCTTATTTCTCAGTTGAGTGTCATTGCTTTCTTGTGTAGGTCGATCTATAAGTTATGGAGAAATGCAGACGTTATACCGCTGGGTTTAAACTCAGTAACATGGTAATAGAGCTGCAGGCCAAGAATTCAGCGTGACTGAATTTAATGTTCTCTACTGGTGTAAACAGAAAGATGCGCTAGAAATCACTACCCAAACACGTAGGGTGTTTTCAAATGTGGCAACACAGCAAAACAAGCATGTGGGGTGTGATTGTCAGATGGTTTGTTGGTCCCCTGCACACTAAATAAGTAGTTATGTTAACTTGAACATGCCAAGATCTGGTATTGTTAGCTACGATAAGTTGATGCCAGAAGGCAAACTAAAAAGGCACTCGGTTGCACTCGTGTGATTGGGTTACACGGGCATGGGTTAAGCCTCATTCCCATGTACACGGCAAACGGAGTGGGAAGGAACGTGAAACGTTTCCCCAGTGACGCGGTACGAGTCGCAGAAGTTAACAGAACGTAGTTGTAAACATTTTGTTTCTTTTTGACTTCTGGTTCCATCCTTTCCAATCAATGAATATATCGTATTCCATTAATAATAAATACTCAGTGAAACTAAAAATGATATTAGCTGGGATGCAGTGATACCACGGCGTCTTAGAACTGTGATCAACTTGTGTTTTTGCTACTAAATGTGATTTAAGGAGTAAATATCATGCGATCTTAGTATTCAATGTGGCCGTGTTCGTCGCGGAAGATGCGGACAGATTCATGGGTTTGAATATCTCTGTTACTCCCACATGATACAGGCGCAATAGCAACAAGATTTACGATTGGTCCTTTAAGCGTTATACTTATTGAGGGGCGTGGTGGCTCAGCGGTCTAGCTGTATGCCTCTCACCAAGGCGGTCTGGGTTCGATTCCCGGTCAATGCATGTGAGATTTTCGAAGTGAAATGCCATGTCCTGTGGTTCGGATTCCACGTAAAAAGGAGGTCCCGTGGCTCATAATCACAAGATTCACGGTCACGTAAAACTACAATCTTCCTTCCTTCTTCCTTTGTTATACTTATTGCAGGGCTATTCCGTTTTCTGCTTTCCGCTCACGCAGCTGCGTGTGTGTAAATGGGCTTAAGGTGTCAGCGGACGTTGTTATGAAGAGCTTCTGGTAGACGGACATCGCAAATGCCTTAGATGGAAGTCATGATGATGACCAGAATGATGCTGTGAGAGTAGCTTGGAGTGTCTGCAGTGACAATGGGTGGTGTGAATAAAAATGAGCGCATGCTCTTTACTCTTCAATTTGGAGCGGGCATTCACATTAAGGTGAATAAAATCGGCTGGTCGGTAGCAGTCACTCACAACAGTCCCTGTGTCCTTGAGCGCATGCTCCAGTCACTTGAGTAGATCACTCCAGATTTCTGGTGAATAAAGATAAAGCACGCTCTCATCCCTGTTAGCGCTTGCTCATGTGTCCTTGAGCTAGTTCAGTAGGTAACTCCAAACAGTCGTATCAAGTTCAGTAGCATGCCAGAGTTTATGATGGTGGTTAATAGGAAAAGGAAATTATATAAACATCCCAGAGAATCATCTCAATTTGATTACAACGTTTTATATAGGTTCAGTAAGGAACATGTTGAATGGTTAGCGGAGCATTTTCTTGGGCACTACACAGAAACAAGAGGCGGTGCACTAACAAACAAAGAAAAATGAGGATCTTCTTGCGTTATGTTTATTTCAGTGTGGAGTTGGTGAAGACATAGGTGTAAGTCGGAGCACTGTGTCAAAAACATTTTCAAAGGTTTTAACTTCAATAGAAGTGAATGCAGATTACTGGATAAAATTTCCATCAAATGTTGCTGAAATTGAGTGGAAGAGCCAGGCCCTGTTAATGTTTTGTGTTAGTTTATATAATAGTAAGTAGCGAACAAGCATTGCAATGAGCAAATATTGGTACCTCCTCAGTACTTTGCCTTTGATAGAGCATGTTGGCTCGTCAGTCTTATCAGTCATCCCTGTGGTAAACAAATCTGTGCAAAAATGAGTGAAAGAGACAGGCCCTGTGTTTTGTGTATCCTTTGTTCCCATGCAACTTCTTATGCTAATTTCTGTTGCAGCAGAGAAACGCAGGCAGTTGAAACTCAGTTTCGGGACACCGTCAGGCAGTAAGAGTAGCTATCCATCTTTTGGGTAAGTTTTTAAACAATACAGTATAGTGATGTACTCTAGGATTGCTTTCAAAGTTTCCTTAGTCTTGTTCTCTTAACTTGCATTTTGTGCTATTAAGTAGGGACCGGAAAAATTTGCATTTGCGAATTTTTGTAATATGTTTTAGAACCATTTTTTTAATAGCTTTAAGGTGTTCTGAAGCCCTGTGGTACCTAAATTCATGATGCGAATTTTGACCCAAATGCGAATTTTGACCAAAATTCGAAATTAGTACAAATATGCGATTTTGGTGCGAATTCTGCAAAAATGTGTTATTTTACTGGCGAAAACCACATATTTCGGCGAAATCATGAGAAATATTGCAAATATGATGCATAAATCTTTCGACCGCTCTGATCGATATATATATAATATAGAAAAAGTAGTCGATCGGTCGCTGCTTGCTGACTTTAATCGATATGTATAGATTATTCTCGAAAAGTAAATCGAGTGCCAAGGAAATAACGAAATAGACGCAGCGTTGTTTTCCTGTTGTTCATACTCTTCGTTCAAAGTTGTAACTGTTTTCATGTAAGGTGCGTGTGAATAGTGGAGAGAAGAAAATCAAGCGATTGTTTAGGTTATGGGGCGCACGACGATAACTGCGCGTGAAAGGGCTCAGCAGTATGCAAAGGATGGTTTATATGCCACAGATTCAGTAACAGTGTTTTGTAAATATTGTAATTGCTGAGTTGCGTGGGAAAAAAAGGATAGCATTGCGAAACATGTTAAGTCGGAAAAACACGTGGGTAAGCGACGCGATAACAAAAGTTCAACCCTTGCTGCTAGTACGTCTCAAGGAATGCAAACTTCTGTGCTTACACAGTTGGATAGTTGTAAACGACGAAAAATTTCCCGGGATAACTTCTCGAAACGCACAGTTGAAGTATTTGCCAAAGCAAATATACCTCTAGAGAAGCTCGAAAACAAAGAGCTAAGAGCCTGGATTACTGAGTGTTCGAATGAAGAGCTGCCATGTGTGAAAACTCTACGTGAATTATATTTACCAGGTTAGTTTCGACTTCATTGATCGGGTACGGTTTAGATATCACGACATCGAAGCCGCACTCATAATTGAAGGAGACCGAATTTGAGCGCGATTTCCGCATCGAACTATCTTACCCGTACCCAATTGATCCAGTAATTTTAAATTATTTTGTTATAATTTGAGGTCTTTCTTCCTTTCAAAAAGTTGCATCTTACAACCAGAGGCTCTGATAGGGAAGAACATCAACATACTCTGTGATGAAACTACAGATAGAATGGGCCGTTATGTTTTTATCATCATATGCCAAGTCCCGGCCCGATCGAAAAGAGATCTGCACGTTGTTTCTGTGAATTTCCTTGATGCAGGAAATGCTACAATCTGCTCCCGTGTGGTTTTAGAAGCTCTGCGGAGTTATAGTGTACAATATGATGCGTTTAGTGTTTGTTAGTGACAGTGTCCCATACATGACCCGATGTTATGAAACATTAAGAGTGGTCATAGGGGATCATTTAATGCACATACAGTGCTGGGCACATAAGATCAGCTTGGTTGGCAATTGTTGGGTTGCAGTGATGACAGATTTAAATCGTGTGGTTGCGATGGTGATGTCTGCATTTTTAACACAAGAAAGCGAAAATATAATTATTTACATTTCTTAAAATCAAAGTATGGGGCTTCAAAGGAAGCAAAGCTTTTTCCTGCACCTGTTATAACCCGATGGAATAGCTGGTTTCAGGCTGTCTTCTATTCAAGTGCTTACTTTACAGATGTTACATTTTTCAAGATGTCTGACACGAAAGACATCAACAACTGTGGTATTAAGTACCTGACCGATCTGACTGACCGAGAAGTGAATAGACTTCACTCCCACATGGTTTTTGTCACAGATCATGCAGCTGGATTGGTTGACCTCCTTACTGAACTTGAAGGGTCTCTGTATCCTACTCTCATCTCCTTAACCCCAAATTGCATAACCTTGACACCAGTCTTACCTTAATTTGTGCAGGGAATTTTTCTGCAGCAACTAAAAATGCTTTGATTAAGCTAACTCCTCTAGAGCAGGCTGCATTTGTCAAAGCTGCTCATTCTTCGAAGTGCAAGCTAGCCACATTGAAAGCCAATGACCCCAACCATAAGCATTTTGTGTCAATTTCTCAAGTTCTGTATCCAAAAAATATAAATTTGAATAACATTGATAAATTAGCTGAGCTTGAGAAATTGTTTGTGGAGTGCTTTCACAAAATGAAATCTGCTCTGGTTACTGTTCTCTGAAAAATGCAATTCAAACCCAGATGAAAGAAAGTGAAAAATGTGATATCATGCTTGCATTAACTGCAGTTCAGACAGAGATCAGCATATTTGCTAAATACTGTTTTGAATTGGTGTGGACCCCAACGAACAATGTAGATAGCGAGCGTGTGTTATCCCATTACAACACAGTGGTTACAGACAGACGGTGCAATTTGAAAGAAAGCAATGCTGAAGTACTGACAATGCTTTCGTTTGAGGACTATAACTGCACTTCATAAACTTTGAGTCGTTAAAATAATATTACAATGTGATGATTTTTAACTTTGTAAATAGATGTTAATTTTGAAGAAAATAGATGCTACCTTGAAACAAATAAATGCTAATTTTTTCGGTCCCTAGCTATTAGTGTTTGGTCACTGCAACTGGTGAGTGGTGTGCTATACTACTACGCGGAAACTCGTCACTTGATAACTCAGCATTCTCTACATTTTTGCTTGCATTTGAATAAGATCGTTGACTGCAAGCAACTGATGTTCTGTCATGAACAATGCTCGATTCTTAGCTGACCGAAACATCTCTCTCCTCGATTGAACTTAAAGTTTAATGTATCTCAATTTATCGTGTTTGAAAGCATTATTCTTATTCATTCTTATTTATGAGATACAGTACTTGAAGTTGGGAGTGTTTCCTACCTAACCAGCTGTTGTTACGGTATTCATCCCACTCCCTGTTCCTATTTTTGCCATTCATTAGGAGACTTTCCTTAATGGACTGTCATTTTGATACTGTATGTTTATCATCCTTCATAGAAATTACAGTATTTTTTGAAGATTAGATACATTTTCTTTTGATCTTCATAAGTTAAAAGCTTTCATTATTTTAACCTTCGGCTGCTGAGGTGAGAAGTTAGTAACACTATTACTGACGTGGAGTCTCTTCAATTTCAAATTGTGTAACTTTTAATACATAAATTGTTACCAATTGGCTTAACAGACATGGTAGGAAATTCAGTGTAGGGGAAGTAAAGCCGGCGGGCCCATGTCATAGATTTATGGCATGTGAAAGAACCTTCCACTAATTACACTTGTTTCTCCCTACTCGTATTTATTTCTGTCAGCATTCTTCATATTTTAAAACCTGGTATTAAGTACTGGTTGTAACAATATATACAGGAAGGAACTACAAAATTAATGAAAGTATCGCATTTACATGACACAAAATAATGTTTTAAATTTTCTTAACGGTATGTATTGAGTGTGTGGAAGCGTTCAAAGCAAATGCCTGGATTGACCCTGATTGCTTCACATAATGTTATCGCCTCCTCCATGATTTCTTGCGTCGCTGATATCAATATCATCACTTGAACCACTCACGGATATATAATTTTCATCGCCAGATTCAAAAATTGCATCGCTCTTATGGTCACTATCATCAAAATCAGCCGAAATAGATGCCCGGATCTTAGCTTCGGTCAGACTGTGCGCCTCCATGTTGCTTCACCGCGACTGCTTTTCATGTCAAGGAAACGGAGCAGTTTTCCCGAGCAAAGAGAAACCAAAACACTCGTGTTTCGTTACTTTCGATTTCTGGGACCAGCACTTACCAAACGAAGTACAAAAGACGAATTTATTGGATGTCAAATTTTGATTTGGGACCTGGCATGCCAGGTAACCTAGAAACGAGCGGCCAAACAATGTGTCGACTCAGGGTCGACACACGAGCTATAACGACATGTTGTTTTACCGCGACTGCTTTCAATGTCAAGGAAAAGAGTAGTCTTGCCGAGCAATGAGAAACTAAAGCACTCCTGTTCAGTTTCTTTCGGTTTCCGGAACCACACTTACCAAACGAAGTACAAAAGACCTGGCATGCCAGGTAACCTACAAACGAGGCGCCGCGCCGCCATGTTGCTTCACCGCGAATGCTTTTCATGTCAAGGAAACGGAGCAGTTTTGCCGAGCAAAGAGAAACTAAAACACTCCTGTTTGGTTCCTTCCAGTTTCCGGAATTGGCCAGCACTTACCAAACGAAGTACAAAAGCCCTGGCATGCCAGGTAACCTAGAAACGAGCGGCCAAACATTGTGTCGACTCAGGGTCGACACACGAGCTATAACGCTAAGTGAAGGCTGTCGACCTCAGGTCGACACACGAGCGGAAAAGGTTAAAAGCAGATAACATACAATAATACAGTCATCACAATTAACACCGGTTATCAGGCAAATTCTACACATACCCAAAGTACACGGGACTACATGACCGCGTTGTCGCAGCCCCTTAACTGAGGAACCAACCAAATTTAGTGTAATATTCCTTAAGACATGCTTTGTGGCTGGTAATACAAATGGCATTTCATTATTTGTATGCAGTCCTCAACTCATCCTGAAACAGTCTCCTCAAATTCAGCATCAGGAATGTTGACGTTCTCCTTTTATGATCCAGGTTTACAGTTCATTTTGATTTTACTCACAAAATACAAAAAGCTTTACTTAACAACTCGCGGGAATGCACTCCTGCTGATGTGGAGTTTTTGTGACTCGTCCGGCACTTCAAACAATACTATTTTGGTTGCACATTGTTGCTCAGTAACGACCAGCTGCCTCGGTCAATGAAAGTGGAAGGTACGAGAAAGAAGGATGTAAAGTGAAAAGTCTAAACAGAAGTCAATGACTGATTAACAACTGGGGTCTCATAACCCGAATCCAGATTAAGGGAAGACACATTTATTTTCTTGTACTTAGCAACGTGTAAACATTTTTTTCTGACATTTATATTTCCTTCCAGCCTCTCTGTTGGTTGTGCTTTTGGCATAATGCACAACTGCAAGTTCGAAGGCTGCATCATTAGCACGCTGAATTCTTTTGCTTGATGAAGCTTTTCGCTCTACCAGTAAATGATCGCTCATTTTTGTGTTAAACAGGCTTTCTTACAGATCTTACTGAGAGTGAGCTAATGTAGGTTTAGTTCCTTAGATTTTATAGGCACCATATCATAGAAAAATCCAGTGCTGCAATAAGAGCCATCTATAATATCGAAGAACCAAGCAGACTCAATAAAGACAGCCATGTCTCAGTTTCACGCCAAGGTCGTGCCAATATTATCTTATGGTATGTACCTGATATGGGAACAGTTAACAGTAACAGACCTGAAAGCAATAGAAGGGGTCAAATACAGATACCTGAAAAGGATACTAGGTATAGCAAAAACTTCATATTCTAGATTGGCTTATGAACTAGCACATGAGCCATTCCTGATAGCAGAAATGAGAGAGCGACTTCTGTTGCCAGCCACAAAATCAGAACAGGATCTTCTCAGGATACGGGCGGAACAAATAGAGAGAGATTTCTATGCAACAGACGCGATGTGTAATAGAAATTGGACGGAACCAAACTGTTAAATGAGGAGCGCAATCGATTAGCAGTACATGGCTTCCATCATAAGATGTGTAAGAAGATAAATTTTTATGAGCCAGATGACCAGTGTGTGTGTAACCTCTGTGAAAAGAAATGTGAACGGTACCACTTCGTAAAATGCCAGAAGACAACTATGATGCTAAGTGATCACAGTAAATTGTAGATCTTTATTGTACATCAATGTATGAGTTCTATGGTCTTTTGGCTGAAATATATATTATTATTATTAAGTTCGCATTGTCAGACTTATTGCTGCTTTGTTGCTGTGTTCTTGCTAATGAGCATTCCTTTTTAACCCCCAAGTCATACCATAAGTTCCAAGGTACGTTTATTAATAATTTAATATGATTTCGAAGATATTTATTAAAACATAAAAACATTATAAGAATGATCTAGTTTATAAATAAGAGAGGAAGGAATTCAAAGAAAATGTGCCCCTATGTTAGTTTTTGTTTGAGTCTTCAGTCTTTTGAGGCAAAACTGAGGAGAGTGGTGTGGGGTTCAATTCCTACCTCAGCCATCTTGGAAGTGGTTTTCCGTGGTTTCCCACTTCTACTCCAGGCAAATGCCGGGATGGTTCCTAGCTTATGGCCATGGCAGCTTCCTTTCCAGTCATCACCTGAAGTACAAATACACACACTAATACAGCCATCACAATAACACAGGTTGTAACGTGTTTTTCGAGGGGTTTTATGCAACTGGCATAAGTCAGTAGGAAGCCATTCTATATTTATTTACGCGGCAAATTGTTCAGCCAAGAGAATTTTTCATGGTAATTTATTATTATTATTAATTTATTATAATTATTATTAAGGTATTTTCGGAGCACTTTATAAAAATTATTAACATTCAGATAGGTTTTCTATGTCTTAGAAAACGCTATCAAGCAAATTATTACGAACGACAATATTATAGAAAATTATGTGATTACGGAATTTTACGGAGTTTTGTCAGTTAGGGTATTTGAGAGACATGACTCACTGGGAATTCGAATACAAGCTGATTCCTGTCGAGAAGTATTACGCAAGGCTGGGTCGCAAGGTCTAGAAAAGACGAATTGTTGGAACGGAAATCGACTTCTCCCTCTCGCGCGCCGAGTGTAATGAGGCAGAGGAGGGGAACTGGCGGCGTGCTCAGCCAATCAGTGAGGACGACGTAAGCTAGATGTCGGTACCATGGTGGGGGAGCCAACAGGTGCATATATCGTTCGACGCGCCGTGAAACGAGAACTATCTGTGTAGAACTTGCGGAGTACGGTTGGAAGTGCGTGTCGCTCCGATGTTCAGTGGAGTTGAAGACTAACTTTTGCAAAACTTAACCAGTGCGGTTGTACGAGTGTTTGGGTCCGAGGTACGGACCATAGAATTATCTAATCTACCAGAATATCATCAAATTCCGACGGAGATGACGACGTCCAGGAGACTGTGGGAAGCTCACGGCATCAGCAAGTACGAGGGAAATGCCTTGGCAATTTCCAATGGTAAGCGCAAATGACGCAGAAATACGCAATCTCTCATTTTTCTTTGTTTTACATTTCATATTTCAGTAACTTCATAGCTTGGAAATAAGAGTAAAATCAATTTATCAGACTCCGTTTTCACGTAATTTTCTATCGGTAATATTCAAATCACAACGCTCCAATTTAAATTTTGTACTTATTATTATTATTAATTTTGCTATACTTGTTTTATATAATAAATTCATTTCTTTTACAATGCAATCTTTGCTTTCAGTAGGTAGCATTAGATATAGACCAATTCCTTCTCCTGATACAATTGTTTGTTGGGTTAATGATCAAATCATACCACGATCTGAGTGAATAGTGTCTTGAAGGTGTTCTGCCAGAGCTAGACGTTGTTAAATACAAATTTAGATTTCAACATTGCGTTGAGGTCTTGGCGCCCATTAAAACAACATAGCTTAGGCAAAGGTAAACAGTTACATTTCTCACCCAACAGTTAGGGGCTGGCAAAACGTTTCATTTGTCGCCGACAACTTGGGGCTGAAAACCTAATAACATTTGTGGAAGGAGAAGGGTATATATTTCTGTGCCTGTATTTTAGGGGTTATTTGTCGGTATCAGTGTATATCGTTATGGGGGATGAGAAAGAAAGACAGATGAGGTTACGTAGTGGTCATCAACGGGAGGGTGATGATACGAGCAGTATGTCGAGTGATGGTAGTACCGGGGTAGCGGATGTAAATCCCGATACTGAAACAGGGAGTGTAGGCGGCCAACCAGAATTAAAAACTTTACTTCTCGAGTTCATGTATCAGAACAAAGTTAGTAGTGATGCCTTAAATGCAAAATTAGAACAAAACAGTAGGGAAAATAAAGAAAGTACAGATGCCTTAAACGCCAAATTAGAACAAAACAGTAGGGAAAATAAAGAAAGTACAGACGCTTTAAATGCTAAACTGGAACAAAACAACGCTAAATTAGAACAAAACAGTAGGGAAAATAAAGAAAGTACAGATGCCTTAAATGCAAAATTAGAACAAAACAGTAGGGAAAATAAAGAAAGTACAGAAGCTTTAAATGCAAAATTAGATAAGAACAACAAGGAAATTAGTGTGAAAATGGAGCAGATTAGAGGAGAAATCAGAGGAGTAATGGAAGAGAAGGTTAAAGAGATCATTGCAGATGTAGACAAGAAATTAGGAAAAGTACAGGAGGAGTTAGAAATTAGAATCAGTACACAGGCTGAAAATTTAAAAGAACTAGTGCAACTGGAAACACAGCAGGTCAAAAAGCAATTGGGGGGAGAAATTGACAAAATTCAGGTAGCAACTAAAGAGGTTAAGGAACAGCTGGGGGGTAGAATTGAGAAAGTCCACTCGCAAATATTTGCAGAAGTAAATGATTTAAGAGAGAGTAATAGAGAGAGCATTAGCAAGATTGAGGAGAAACAAGCAAAGCTATATGATAAAGTAGAAGAATCAGAAGGAAACATTAAATTAACAGTAAACAGTATTGAGAGGAAAGCTGAGGAGAAAATCGCAGAATTAGAATTAAAATTAAAAGCTAGGATCAGGCAAGAAAATAGTCAGAATAGGCCAGTTTTTGTGAATAGCACACACAGGGAGGTAGAACTGGGTAAGTTCAGCAATCGACAGGGGTGCCCAATGGAGTTCATGAACACTATAGAAAATAAATTCGGGGAGAGGTTGGAAAATGGTAGTATTGAGTGGTGCCAGGTAGTTGAAATTTTAGAACAAGTATTTGTGGGGGAAACGAGGAATTGGTTTGCTGTCTACAGAGACAACTTTACTGATATTAATGATTTTAAAATGAAATTCTGTGAAAAGTTCTGGAATGAGGTTATTCAGTCGCAGCATCGTGAGGGAGTAGTGTGTGGTAAATATAACCCTAAAGGAAGCTCCACCATGACCGAATACTTTTTAGGGCAGGTATTAGTGTGTAAATATCTGGATGGCTTGAAGGAGGAAAGTGATGTGGTAAGGTTGCTACTTAGGCACTTTCCCTATAGGATCAAGGAGGCTGCTTGTATCCAGAATGTAAAGACAATATCACAAGTAGAAAATTTGTTAAGCACATTTGATGCACTAGGGAGAGGGGGTTATGAGGACAATTTCAATCGGAACCAGGGTAATAATAATAATAGACCTAATGAAGCCAGGCATCAAGAAGTTCAAGGGAACGGTGGCGAAGGGGCCAACGCTCAAAATAGAAATAATAATAATCAGCTATATCAGAACAGAGGAAATGGCTATGGTAATCAGTATCAAGGGAGGAACAATGATTTCAGGGGAAATCAAGGGAGGAACAATGATTTCAGGGGAAATCAAGGGAGAAATTATAATGACAATAATTACAACCAGAATAGGGGTCAAGGAAGAGGACAGCCTAGTGGTAGTAATATACAGCCAAACAATGACGACACAGCCCAGAACAACCAGACCAGTTTAGTAGTTAGTAGTACTACGGCCAGCTGTAGCGGTTCTTTAAACGCAAACCAGGCTGCGAAGTAAGGTCAGAATCTCAGTCTGTAGCATGCCCTGTCCATACAATTATACAGGAACCCTATGACCTAAATGTAAGAAATGAATTATTACATGAACTAAATGATGAAGGTATTATTCAGGAAGTGGTTAGTAAGAGCCCCATAGTTAAATTTAACGTGTCCGAGGCGTACACAGATGTTTTAATTGATAGTGGTTGTATGAAGAGTTGCATAAGTAGTGCATTTTATGATAAAATGAAAGGAACTGGAGTAAATTTTGAGGAGATGCCAATTAAAAGCACTTTTGTTATCACAGCTGTTGGGAAGAGGTCTAAAGTAATTTCTAAGCAAGTTTTAGTAGACATTAAAATTAATAATCATGTAGAGAAGCAGATTTGCCTTGTAATTCCAAATTTAGTATTCAGTGTTATCTTGGGTTCAGAGTGGCTAAGTAGAGTGTCTGGTAACTTATGTTATGATGTAGGGAGTTTGAAATTTAAATGGGGAGATTCTGAAGTAGAAGTAGCGTTCAATGACCAAATTCAGAGAAGTAGTGTTGTAGGTGTGATTTGTACTTTAAATGAGATATCGCCAGCCGTAGAGCGGGGTTCTCCATGTTTTGTGGGCAGTGTGATTACGAACGGAAGTCTAGAGGACTCGTTACGTGAGGCTGCATTTCAGGGAAATATAGAGGATGAACAGTGTGTTCGGCTCTATGATGTGTTATGGTGTAATAGGAGAGTGTTTGAGGATCGCATTGGTATGGCCAATTGCTATACACATTCATTGAACGTTATTGATAGGTCAGTATTCACAGGACATAGATATCCTGTACCTTTCGCTTATCAGAGTGCAGTTGAGGCACAAATTAATCAGATGCTTGAAGATGGGATTATTGAGCACTCTAACAGTCCGTATGTTAATTCTTTGATAACGGTACCCAAGACCGACGGCACTGTTCGTATTTATTTAGACGCTCGTTTGGTTAACAGTAGAATTAGTTCAGATCAGCTGAAATCTATGTCAATAGAAGAATTAATGCAAACATTTGAGGGGAAGAAGTATTTCACTTGTGTAGATTTGAGTTCCAGTTTTTGGCAAGTGCCACTTATGTACGAAGATAGACCATTTACAGCTTTTAGTCATAAATATAACCTTTATCAATTTTGTAGAACACCTTATGGGTTAAAGAGTAGTTCAGCAGCTTTAATTAGGGCTTTAAACATCGCATTAGGGGATGACACAGGAGAGTTTGTAACCATTTACATAGATGATATGGTAATTAGTTCACGCAGTTTTGAGGAGCATCTACGTCATTTAGATATAGTTTTTCAGAAGTTAGATCAGGCAGGGTTCACTTTGAAGCTGTCTAAGTCGTCATTCTGTCAGTCAGAAGTGACATTTTTAGGTCATAGAGTGTCGAGTAGAGGTGTAACACCAGAAGAAAGTAGGGTTAATGAGATACTTAACGCAGAGGTGCCACAGAATGTTAAACAGTTAAAAACTTACCTGGGAATTTGCAACTTTTTCAGGAGGTTCGTTCTTAAATACTCAGGGTTGGTAGAACCATTCAGGGAATTGCTTAAAAGTGGGACTCGGTGGAGATGGGAGTCCAAGCATGAACAGGCTTTTAGAGCGCTGAAGGAAGGTTTTGAGAAAGCTGTAGTGCTGAAATATCCGTTAAAAGATAAGGAATATGTGGTTATGACAGATGCTTCACATATAGGCATTGCTGGAGTATTATGTCAGAAAGATGATGAGGGTAATCTGTGCATTGTATCTTTAGCCTCGCGAGGACTGACAGCAGCTGAGAAAAGATACACGATTACTGAGTTAGAGCTTTTAGGTATTGTTTTCAGTTTAGGGAAATTTAGAATGTATTTAGTAGGGGGGAAATTTGAGATCCACACAGATCACCATGCATTACTGTATATGAGGACTTGTAAACTCAGTTCTAACAGAGTTAGTAGGTGGATTCTTGCTCTGCAGGAATACGAATTCACAGTAAAATATATTAAAGGTAAAGATAACATTCTTGCAGACATGCTATCGAGGGACACTAATTTATGTAGGGATTATCCTGTGGTTAAAGCAGAGGACGGTATTTTAATATGTGCATGTGTGGACAGTAGCAACAGGGCATCGTTACAGACACTGAGAAATATGCTAGTGGAGCAACGTGATGACGTTAAGTTAAAGGAGCCACTGGCTAGGTTGGAAATAGGTGAAGAAGAGTATGTGAAAGTAGGACGGTTCACGTACAAGATGCAGGATGGGCTTCTTGCAAGGAAATGTAGGAATAATCGGTGGGCAATATGTGTTCCTGTCACTTTGCGGGAGGAGCTAATTTGGTTCATTCATAGGGAATTAGGACACTTTGGTGCTGCCAAGGTCTGCTATGAAATTGGTCGTGACTTCATTTGGAGTAAAATGGGAAGGGACGTTAGGAGGATTTTAGCTAAGTGTGACACCTGTCAAAGGAGTAAATATCCAGTTAAATATTTAGTGGGGGAGAGATCTGCAGTTCTCACCAGTAGTCCCGGCGAACTACTGCGTGTGGATTTATTTGGCCCGATCGTTAAAGGACAGTACGGCTACGAGTACATTTTTATAGTTATTGACGCTTTTAGTAAGTATGTCAAGCTATATCCGCTAAGGAAAGCCACGGGACTAGCGTGTAGCCGTCTGATCATTAATAAGTATGTACCTGAGTTTGGCATTCCTCTCAGGATACTATCTGACAGTGGACCACAGTTTACTGCAAAGAAATGGAGAACCAGTATGCAGGAAGCTGGTATAACACACGTTCATTCCTCTGTAAGGTACCCTCAGGGTAATTCTGCAGAGCGTCCATTAAGGGAAGTGGCTCGTCTTTTTCGGACTCTAGTGCATGACAAGCATGCGGCCTGGGTTGGACATCTTCCCAAGGTCGAGACTTGGCTGAATTCTGTCCAGCATGAGAGCACGAAATTGACGCCATACGAAGTTCACTTCGGAAAAAGACCACAAAATGAACTAGCGAGGGTGTTGGGATTAAATGAGGGTAAGCAACCGGGGATGGATTACACTGTCCAGTTGGCGAAACAGAATTTATCTAAGTCAGCACAAAAGAGAATTCGCCAACAAAAAGAAACTAAATTTGACCTATTCGAGCCGGGAGACAGAGTCTTACTTAGAGTGCCGAAACAGTCAAATAAGCTAGAGAAAGTCATGTCCAAGTTCTTTCATCTCTACGAGGGCCCATTTAGAGTTTCCAAACGTATTGGGAAAACAGCATATGTGCTGGAGAATAGTGAGGGAAACAGATTATACGGAACGTATAATATACATAGTCTACGAAAATATGTGTCATAAAGTGAGTGTGTTTAGCTGGCGAGCCAGCCTATCAAATGAGTAAGTGTGGTGTCTGGTGCGTGGAAGTTCTGGTCTTAAGGCAGGCGTATCAGAAGTCACACAGGGGGGTAGTATGTAAGTAAATGAGAGTTTTTAAGGTACAGGGAAATATGACGGGATTGTCGGATGCTGTTGAGCACTAAATTGTCTCGATGCACCAAGGCCATTTTTGGCAGCGCTGATGGGTTCCCATTTATCTCCAAGAGATGGGGGAGCGCTTGTATAGGGCTTGTTAGCTTAAGGCGTCCACGAGATAAAAGATGGGCCATCAGAATGCGAGACAGTCCTTCATGAAACTCATACATATCAGCACACGTGATTTCTGTTTACGGCCTCGCCATGTAAGATTTGTAAGTGTGTAATTTAAGGTAATTTGTACAAAGGTATTATTTGTGTGAGGAGAAATGGTCAGTGTTGAGAACTAGTATTAAGTAGAATATGGTCTACGGGAACTTAACAAGACAGGGCGATTACGGCACAGAAATATTTGGTGTTATATGTAATGCGCACTTACTATTTTTTTTTCAGAAGTCAATCTTAATTTAATCTACTTTAAAGAGAGATTAAGTATTATGGTCACGAGGCGCTGCCACAGTAGTGTGATCGTGTGCTCAGTGATAAGTGAGATTAAATTTCACCATAAGGAGGGGACCTCCAGTGAAATTAGGGAGTTCTATGGTGATATAAATATATCAGAACACCTTCAATGCGTGTGATATGACATCATAAATACATAGTGCTCACACATTAATTATGTCTATTTCTCCAACATAGAGAAATTTGAGAGGCGGAAATATCCGTGGAACACTATTCCATATGTAAAACATTGGACTGGTTGCAAAGTGCAATCCATAGTGACAACAAACTTGGACGCAAAGTGCGTGAAGAAAAAATATGAGTGTATATATCTGTAATTTAGGGTGATTTCATTTATGTAATATGTATTTTGGATGGGGTTTATTAACGTGTCTGGGATAATCGGATAATGGACCGTCGTCACGGTAAATCATCCGATGATCCGAGGCGAATATGTAACGTGTTTTTCGAGGGGTTTTATGCAACTGGCATAAGTCAGTAGGAAGCCATTCTATATTTATTTACGCGGCAAATTGTTCAGCCAAGAGAATTTTTCATGGTAATTTATTATTATTATTAATTTATTATAATTATTATTAAGGTATTTTCGGAGCACTTTATAAAAATTATTAACATTCAGATAGGTTTTCTATGTCTTAGAAAACGCTATCAAGCAAATTATTACGAACGACAATATTATAGAAAATTATGTGATTACGGAATTTTACGGAGTTTTGTCAGTTAGGGTATTTGAGAGACATGACTCACTGGGAATTCGAATACAAGCTGATTCCTGTCGAGAAGTATTACGCAAGGCTGGGTCGCAAGGTCTAGAAAAGACGAATTGTTGGAACGGAAATCGACTTCTCCCTCTCGCGCGCCGAGTGTAATGAGGCAGAGGAGGGGAACTGGCGGCGTGCTCAGCCAATCAGTGAGGACGACGTAAGCTAGATGTCGGTACCATGGTGGGGGAGCCAACAGGTGCATATATCGTTCGACGCGCCGTGAAACGAGAACTATCTGTGTAGAACTTGCGGAGTACGGTTGGAAGTGCGTGTCGCTCCGATGTTCAGTGGAGTTGAAGACTAACTTTTGCAAAACTTAACCAGTGCGGTTGTACGAGTGTTTGGGTCCGAGGTACGGACCATAGAATTATCTAATCTACCAGAATATCATCAAATTCCGACGGAGATGACGACGTCCAGGAGACTGTGGGAAGCTCACGGCATCAGCAAGTACGAGGGAAATGCCTTGGCAATTTCCAATGGTAAGCGCAAATGACGCAGAAATACGCAATCTCTCATTTTTCTTTGTTTTACATTTCATATTTCAGTAACTTCATAGCTTGGAAATAAGAGTAAAATCAATTTATCAGACTCCGTTTTCACGTAATTTTCTATCGGTAATATTCAAATCACAACGCTCCAATTTAAATTTTGTACTTATTATTATTATTAATTTTGCTATACTTGTTTTATATAATAAATTCATTTCTTTTACAATGCAATCTTTGCTTTCAAAAAGGAAGCTTGTAGTTTAACGTGACCGTTAATCGGGAGATCATGAGCCACGGGACCTCCTTTTTACGTGGAATCCGAACCACAGGACATGGCATTTCACATCGAAAATCTCACATGCATTGACCGGGAATCGAACCCGGACCGCCTTGGTGAGAGGCATACAGTCTTTGTTTTCAGTAGGTAGCATTAGATATAGACCAATTCCTTCTCCTGATACAATTGTTTGTTGGGTTAATGATCAAATCATACCACGATCTGAGTGAATAGTGTCTTGAAGGTGTTCTGCCAGAGCTAGACGTTGTTAAATACAAATTTAGATTTCAACATTGCGTTGAGGTCTTGGCGCCCATTAAAACAACATAGCTTAGGCAAAGGTAAACAGTTACATTTCTCACCCAACAGTTAGGGGCTAGCAAAACGTTTCAAGGTTATCAGACAAATTCCACACACACCCCCAAGTACACGGGGCTACATGACCACGATGTTGCAAAGCCCCTAAGCCAATCAACAGCAAATCTTTTATAAGACGCTTCCTTCAAAAACATTAGCTGCCAAGAACGAGAAGGAAGCTCGAGGGTGCGGCACGTAACAGTAATGGTGTGTAGTAACGCAAATGGGAGTCATAAACTACCGCTCATGGTGATTGGGGATTTCTAACATCCATGCTGTTTTCAACACAGCGATAGAAATACGGGTGCAATATTGTGCTCAGAAGAAAGCGTGGATGGCCATTTCTCAGTGGTTCCACGAAATATTTGTACCAGCTGCCAGAAAAGATTTGAAGAAGAAAAACCTTCCACTGAAAGTGATCCTTATAATGGACAATGCTCCCAGCAAGGGAATTTGGGAATTAACTAAGCATCATTCATAGCTGCCAACTCTCCCGATTTAGGCAGGAGACCCCCAATTTTACACCATTTCTCCCGCCCTCCCGCTGAACGTATTAAATCTCCTGACTTTTTTCTAATCGCGTGCATAATTCGGACTAAAAGTGCGAGATGATAAACTCCAGTCATCAATCGAACAGATCGGTTTTACGAGAAGTGTGTTTCGATACCACAGTTTCGCTTTGTATCGATATAATTTATAGATAATTCTCCATAACTAAGCGTCTCGCTTAGTTGAATTTGAATATGTTTTTGTTTGAAATAGTCGATGGTTAATTCAGCGCGTGTTCCTAGAAGTTTTCGTAGTGGGCGAGAGGAGAGGTAGTTGTAGGCTGCGGAATATTGTAGGGCTATCTGTTTAACACGTGAAATTATCTGTGTATAACTTAGATGCTGTTGGCATAATATGACGCTGTTGGCATAATATGACGGTAGCCTATTGTGATTTTTCGATCTGAGTGATTTTGTAGGTTCCTTGGTTATAAGGCGAAGGAATATGATTAGACATGATCGTCTTCAAAATCTCCCGATATTTCAGTTTGAGTGGTTGGCAGGTATGATCGTTATTGACATGCACTTCTTGTCTCCTTGATGAATGAATGTGAAAACGGCTTTACCAAGGCTATGTCGAAGGTGTGGAAATTCAATCAATTTACGTGATGTTTTCCAAACAGTATCTTGGGATAAAGTGGAGAACGCTATCATAATGAAAATCTGGAGTAAAGTGTGGCCGTCCACTGATGCAGAGTTGGTGTCAGTACTGAGTGATAGCAATGACAGTCAATTCGGAATCATCAATTGGTGACACTTTGTACATTGACTTGTTCCAGAAGCTTCCAGGAGGAGGAGAAACTTAACTCTTCTCTTCTTTAGCAGTCACCAGAAACATCTCTCCTCTCCCACTCCTCTTAATACCTCTTCATTTATTATCCTATCTACCCATCTGATCTTCATCATTCTCCTGTAACACCACATTTCAAAATCTTCTATTCTCCTCTTTTCTGCTTCGCCAACAGTCCAAGTTTCACTTCCATAGACTGCCACACTGGGGGCATGGTGGTGAAGCGGTCAAGCTGTTGGTTTCTCACCAAGGTGGACCGGTTTCGATTCCTGGTCAATCAGGGTGTCTACCAGTAACGAAAAAGTAACGAATTTTACAAATGGGTAACGAAAGTAACAAAAAAGTAACGAATTTTACAAACGGGTAACGAAAATTTTCTGAAGGCGGGTTGAATCATTTACACTCGCGCCGCTAGGCTCAGAGATGTGATGGAGCGAGTTTCACGCAAGCGGCACCGTGCCTATTGCATAGTACTAAGCTATATTTCCCCATGCCCGACCTCAAGGAAATACATACTGAGGATACCTGAGTGGTATACAACGGTTCAATGTATATTTTCGGCATCAAGAAGACTTGAGTTTCGTGTGAAATATTTTTCTGTGTTACTGAATTAGGAAACCTGAATTTTTGCGAGACGTTTATTCGCGAATACTTCCGAAACTAAAAAGAAATCTCTCATTTCTGTTATTTGGAAACTATGTCAAATTGAAGTCCAGAAATAACGCGAAACAATTTAATGTCGCAATCTTGCGAAATGTTACCGTTTCGAGAAAAAAATTGCGAAAAATCTTCGAAATACATATAACTTATTTAAAAAATATGTCTAGTAAATTTGCGACACCCAGTATGGTTGATTCAAAATTCCGTTATAAGTCGATTTTTCCTTCAAACTTTCGTTCCATCGGATATATAATCTAACCGATTATTTCGATAACTTGTAGAAAATTCGTGGTTCTCAGTCGAAATAAAACTTGCCCTCTTGTCGCATTATTCGTGCAATCCTCTCAGAATAATTCGTAATATTCGATACCGTACCTACTTCGAACGTCCATCCTCCAAAATCGCATCCTCAAGAGGGCTGGCTGACCGCATGACTTGCCTGCGGGAATCTCGTCAAACGGACCGAGATCGACGTCAGTGGCGTAAAATCATAAAACCCGTCCCCTATCGTGAACTTGTGACCACGAGGACTGCGGGAATCCTGTCAAAGGTGATTGGGCACCCATCACGAAACCTACTTGCCACTTTTCCCATGACCGTATACTTAAAAGCGCGCGGGGAGCGAGAAGTGCATCAACCCACTTAAAAATGACAGCCTACGTAGCATCGAAATGCTAAATCCTCTTCGTGATCCACCCTGAACTGATGAACTCACAACCACAGCATAGGGACAAAGGGAATCACGGCGCCGACCGAACAACATGTTCATAACTACTCGTGAATTTTAACCATGCCCAACCTCGAGCTTGCCTCCGCCATTCTGTCAGGACAGATCGATAGGCAGACAATCGTTGAACGGCCGGGTGCGGCGACGATTGCATAATATCTCGAGGACAATGTAAAACGGCCGAGAGCGGCAGTGATTGCGATACATCGCGATATTTCTCCGCATTCAATGACGAGGACAACTGTATTCTTGTCAGATGGACAGCAAGTGGCGCTGATTGCGTAATAATGCTATATTTTCTTGTGCCCGACCTCAAGGACAATGGAAATCTCGTCGAATGACTAAAAGTGACACTGAGATTATCTATGGTAAATCGCGATTTTTCTCCGTGTTCTATCGTGAAAACTACGGGAAGCTCATCAAACAACTGAGACCAGCGCCGATCGTGTAACATCTCAATATTTCTCCGCATTTGACTGCGAAGACAGAATTCGGTGACGATCGCGTAACATCGCATACATTTCTTCGCCACCTACCGCGGGGACGAAGGAAATCTCGCCAAATGGTCAAGAGCAGAGCAACCTCTTGGTACCGTAATTATAACAACATATTGTGCACAAGACGACATATTAGCTGAAACAACTCATTGGATACTAAATATCTAGTATATATTTATTATTTTTAAAATTTTTATAACAACATGTGAATTTCATTTAAAGCGGCTTCGGTGGCGTAGTTGGTAGCATGCTGAACTGCTGTGCCCAAGATAGCGGGTTCAAACCCGGCCGAAGTCGTCGGATTTTTTAAAGAGTTAAAAATCCTTCAGTATGCCTTCCTTCGGAGGGGAAGTAAAACCGGCGGTCCCATGTCATAGATTTATGGCATGTAAAAGATTCTTCCACAGACTAAACTTGTGTGAAGCTAAATTGTTAGGTTAGATTTCGTCGGAACGCTCTATCAAAGTTCCAACATTCACCACTAGGTATCATTGCTATCTGGTTGCAACTTAAAATTGAACGGAACTTGTAGCTCACCCTAAGGGTGTCCGCTGGAAGCAGCTACAGACCCAGGCGAGCTGAACATGTCCTCGGACACTCCTGGCACTAAAAGCCATACGATAAATAAAAAAACCTCTTTAAAAACAGTTTTTCTTCACCGCGTGATTGAGCGCCTATGCTTGCAGACGTATCTTGAATTCAAAGGTAACTAAAATTAACTTAAAGGTAACTAAAAGGTACCTAAAAAGTAACTAATTTTTACTTCATCCTTGCAGTAGACACCCTGTCAATACATGTGAGATTTTCGAAGTGAAATGCCATGTCCTGTGGTTCGGATTCCAAGGAAAAATGGAGGTCCAGGGGCTCATGGTCGCATGATTATCGGCCATGTAAAACTACAAGCTTCCTTCCTTTTTAGAGTGCCCCACTCCAGACAAAGGCTTTCAAAAATGACTTTCTAATACCTAAATCTATTGTATATTTGCTGTCAATAGATGTAAATAGGTAATGGGTTAATGTATTTTCAGACTGTGCTACAGTGAATAATTGTAGGTGATGCCAATGTAGAAAGCTTCCTTTTAGCTTTTTGTTCTATTGTTGATGATGTTGGGTATTTGCTAAGTTTGTGTAAGGTGCTAGTTATGCAGAGAAACGGCCAACGGAAGGTTCCGTTGAAATTGATGGCAGAGGGCATAGGTTTTCTCAAAAATTTAAATATCTGGGAAGTGTGATATCAGCAACAGGTACCATTGATTAGGAAATAACCAACAGGATTTTGGCTGGAGGTAAGAGCTGTAGAGACATCATATGGAACCAGAAAGAGCCTCTGCAGTGTAAACGAGCAATTTATCAGACTTATTATGTGCCAATTTTGACCTATGGCTGTGAAACTTGGACCATGAGGAAGAAAGATGAGAGAAGGATTCAGGCAGTGGAGATATTTCCCGAGCCAAGGTATGTAAGTCAAGAAAAGACAGTATTCATAATGAGCATATCAGAGAATTGGTTCAGGTTGACAAACTACAGGATAAAATAACCTTGAAAAGGCACATGTTGTTTGGCTATATGCGAAGGATGGATGTTACCAGAATTCCAAGACAAATGTATGAACTGCAGCTTCATGACCGAAGACCAAGAGGACGGCCAAGAATGAGATATGCAGACATGGTGAGCAATGACATCCAACAATTGGGTCAGGACTTGGCCAGCATTGAAGAAGAAGAGAAGTACCGAGACAGAAGTTGGTGGAGGGCCTCATTTGCCGACCCATCTAATAGATGGAATGACGTGGGATATGAATGTGTTTACTCAATCAAGAACTGGGGGTTAAAGTCTGTCATTGTATATCCACTCAAGTTGAGGTAGTTTGCATGTGGGTTGCTTTGTTCAGCATCCCACTATTAACAATGTTGCAGGATTAAGAATAATAAGCCATGTGTGTTTTTTCAGGTGGACGTCTACACCGTCTATCAATGACGAGAGATTCACTCAGAGTCCTGTATATGTGCGGCCTCGACCTCGGCCGCACGTTCACGAGGAGGTACCGGACAGATCACGGTGAGTGGCCTTGCATATCATATAGTGCCAAGCCATTTTCATTGAGTATGTGGGCTACTAGAAATAAGTTTCTAGCAACTTCATTTTAGTCTACTATTATTGTTTTATATTAACTTCATATTTCAGTGACAATTGCTCATCCAAATTAATAGGATTCCTCTTCATCAGAATCAATTTGGTACTCGGCAAGCTGTTCGAAAATGGAAGATGCATACAAGACTCAAATGTTCATATATAGGTTTTTCCAATTCCTTCTTACTCTTCTTCTTCTCCTCCTCCTTTTAAATTCCCCTGTTTGATTGGGGGAAGTACATAAAAGTAACTGTTTGTTGCATGGTTCATAGACTCCCTCCATATCATGGATATTGCAAAGGGCATGGCACATTTTATTTTCATTAATCTGATTTCATAGACAGCTGGCTTTAAAATTGCAAGCATGTGGTGCATTAGCATTTGAGGGTGTGCAAATGCGAGGGAGCCGTGTCAGTATATTTACTGGCATGTTAAAGATCCCCTTTGGGGCAAAATTCCAGCACCCCGGTGTCTCTAAAAGCCTCAGTAGTTATTATAAGCATACAGTGCACTCCCAATAATTCGCGGTAATTAATGCACGAACTTCCGTGAATTATCCGCAGTTATGTTTTGAAGCCTAGTAAAAACAAAACTTTTTGTTAAAATATTGAAATGTATTTTATAAACATGCAAAAAAAAACATAAAAAAACACCACTTTATAACATTGTATTGTAAGACACACTAGACTAGAGGTACTGGTATGTAGATTATGCCAACAATAAAATATCTAAGAAAAAAGACTGTCATCACTTATTGTTTCTTAGATCGTTCATTTTTACTAATTTTAGATTTTAAATTTCTGATAAAAGAAAACAATAATGAGAACGAAATTTCATCTTAATTTTTATATGAGATAAGTGTGACTATAGACACACTAGCTTGACTGTGGGAACTTTCGGGATTTCCGTTGCATCACTGCAATCGATATCTACTCAATCTCCGTTTTCCTCATTGACAGCCAAATTCCGTACAATATACTCCCTGCTTCGCTTTGGTTTCTGAAACCATATTTGTCTTTATCGACGCCAACTACTGAATATCACTGTAACTTGGCATTCATCCAGTGAGACAACATTGCCCCATCGAAATATCGTCATAGAAGCCGGCAAACGCTTTCTTTTGTGTGGGTGTAGTAGCGGTAGTTTTCTCCCATGACTTGTTGACTGCTTGAAGAGCATCCAACAAACACGCTCTTAGCATTGTGCTGGTTTGCACCATCAGGCAATAATCACTTTACAATACGATGTCCGCGCATCTAGAGCAGACGCAAGAAAAGCTTGCCGAAACTCAACGATGCGCAGAGACCAATATCAATCAGCGTATTTCAATGCTAATTGAGGGGCTCTTGTGTGTCCCCCGAATGCTGATTACCTGGCTCACTGCTCACTCCATCCTTTAACAACGCGGCTCGCTCCGAGGCGCAGTCTACAGCTGTAAACCAAGCCTGGGCAGACGATCCGTTCAGAACTGCTGCTATCGAGCTACTGCCGCGAAGTGGGAGGGGCGTTGTATGCCATTACCGAGCAAACCCGAACACCCGAACATGGCCGAAGATCTGCGCAGCATTCTTCGGCAAGCTTTTCTTGCATCTCCTCTACCTTCTCAACTCGTGCGACCTTGGGGTGTGGCTGAAGGGAAGGGGAGAGTAGGTTCACAGTGAGAGTGCATTCCTCTTTGTACTGTCTCGGCTTTGAAGATAAAAAGAAGTATCCGTGCTATGCCTCGTTCGGCTACATGCTCGTATGTTTGTAAGATTGCAACATTCTGGTAGCAGTGCGCAAGTAGGCCTAATTTTTCATCGCTGAGAAACTCGGTCAGTCTTCTCAACACTAAATTAGGGCATTATCAAACAGTGGTCAGACCTGAAACTCTGTATGCAGCAGAAACATTTAAATTAACAAGATTTGGTGATTTAGACAAATTAGAGAAGACTGAAAGACGAATGTAATTTATGTAATTAATGTAATGTAATTAATCCTCGAAACATGTACTGAAAACAAGTTTAATAATTAATTTTTTCTTTATAGTATTGATTCAGATGGATGTACTTTTCTTGTTAATAACTATTCTAGCATATCAATACGGAACCACCATGAGTCATTTAAATAATGTAATTCTTAAAGGTATCGGAAAAATTGGGCCATTCTAAATAATCACCTGCAAATTTAGGTAAACTTATTTGAGGCAGTTTAACTGAAGGTGTTTGAGAACTGGAAGTTGATTCACCAGTAGAATCACTTAGCGAAGTTGCTGACTTGGAATTTGCACCTCATATGGATCTTATAAGACCAGCTGTTTTGAAGTATTGCTCCTCAAAGTCAGAGCGATAAGAATCTTGTTCTGCTTGAAAGGATTCATCCTCTTTCAAATCCTCTATTTGTGATTGAACTGTTCCATATTCTTCCCAGATTTTTGATGGCGATCTTCCATCTGATCTACGTCCTTCGATTGAAAATCTAATTTCTCTACGAAGCCATGTATGCGAGATAAACTAGCTTTTAATCTACCCCTTTTGCTACAAAGTGATTTTATTTTTTGTTCCATTTTGCACTAGCAATTCCCAATAAACTGCTGAATGAGAGTATAAAATCACAATAGACTAAATGCGTATACGTAAAAGAATGACAAAACAAAAAGACAAATACCTAACATATTTACATAATACAAAGATGAACTCTTGGTTTTCTTTCAAATAGTTGCGGAAAACTGCGTATAAATAACATACAGTTTTACGGGCGAAATCGTGTGCGATCACTACCAATACCAATCCATTGCAAGTACAAACAAACAGTTTTGAATGGAGAAACAAAGGAATGCATATTAGTCACAAGGAATAATTAGGTACGATCGGTGACTTACCAGGATGATGAATTCTGTTGTCCAGTAGTCGCCATGCCGCTAATAACCCGCGCCATTTGTGCGAAGCCATGATGCTGTCTTTGGATCACAGAGTTCAATTTTCACTGTTTTCCTTGCCATCTAATCGTGCCTGGGGGACCAAAACTTATGTCGAATACATAGAATAAGATGTGGTGGACTGTATAACTAAGTATATTTGACATTGTATGTACATGATTAAATACTGCTTAAGTACAGTAGATATTACATGTGCTGACATCATGTCCGGTAGCCAGTGCTACCTGTAAGCTGGTGAGTCCTGCTTGACGCAGGTAAGAAATCGACCCTTTTCTTAATGGGTCAACGACCCTTCCTGCAGGGGAACCAACTGCCAACAATGTACAGTGCCAGAGTTGCCAACACACATCTTACCTTTGTAAGCACTTACTCATCACCTCTAGTTCCTCTCACATTTCATTAGTCTGTGTTTTATCTGGGTACAAAACAAAATCAGTTTGAAGCTTTATTGTTGAAGTATAGGTAGAATGTTGAGCTTTTAGTTCAGTACAAAAATATTTACCATGTCGCATTGAGGATGTGTAAATAATAAACCACTTTTGTTATGTAAGTGGGAAATACACATTGTGGTAAGCAGAGACGTAATATTACAGCACTGTGTCGAGCGATACGGGAAATACGGGAATTATACGGGAATTTTAGTGACCCGGGAAAAATATGGAGAAAAAAAGTACTGTCAAAAGAACTTAATTTTGTGCTGTGTATAACTGAATTTCCTAGTAACAATCTTGTATTTGTCAAAGCGACTTATTTAATTTCGTTTTGCATTATTTTATTTTCTATTATCTACTTTGATAAAATAAATCTAAATTAAAAAGTATTCACGGCGTGTCGCGTGTGGAATGTTACTGTTTTTAGCCTTTCCATGGTCTTCTTTCGCAGAGGAGATGCACATACCAAATTGTTTTAAAATTCGTTCAAACACTCAATGCAAATGCGTCACACATGCATACATTTCAAAAACTACAAACAATATCTCACAGCTCTCGTCATTTTACCATCGAACACCCGTCACCAACATGTGGCTGCAAAATACACCACACAAGTGACAGAATTCTTCTGGTACGGGCAGGCATCGTTTCAGTCGCTTGTTAACCACTGTCTGTGTCGGATTTCCTTTCATTGTCATTGTCATTGTTTCGTTACTTTTACTTTGCCGACGTTCGACCCGAGAACTGGACGCATCCCGTACAGCATGTACAGAAAGAAATACTGAAGGCGATCTGGATATCGCGGTGGATGAAATGATTATTAACCTTGGCAGTTCATCAAGCTCTGACGAAGACAATGATGGTGGTGATGATGATAGGGACAGTGAAGGGATGGAGGGTGTCAAAGAAACCCTTGCCAAGTGACTGAGGATAATTTATTTCTTGGTGTCAGTAAGAAATGAACAAATTAGGGAAGAAGCTGGAGTGTACCCAACTTTGAAAGAAAAAGTGACAGGGGCCCGTTTGAGATGGTTTGGCCATGTCAAGCAAATGGACGAGGGGAGGATAGCAAAACAAAGACTACACACAGATGTGGTTGGTTGAAGGCCAGTAGGAAGACCAAGGAAGAGGTGGCTAGACCAGGTGAAGGAGGACATAGGAACAAGGGGAGTTAGCTGGGATAGAATCCTGAAAGAAGAATGGTACATGGACAGACGCAAGTGGAGGGCGCTCGTAAACTACACCCGGGCAACTGGACTAGAAGACAGATGATGATGGTGTCTGTTCGCTTGCGTCAATCGAAAATAGAGCACTGGCTATTGTTTCCCGTCATAGTGTTCAAAATACCGCCTACAATTCGACAATATAAAACCACGGCAATATGTTAAATATGTCTTTACCTTAACTTTACTTTTGCTTTATCACGAAAGCTAATATTAACTCTAGAGAGTCGCGATTCAGTGAGTGTGCATGGTGTTATCTGTCAACTACTGTAGTAAGCTGTGAACGACCTCCACTCAGACTCTTGTTTCATGTTAAAGGATAATCATTGCATGGTGAGTTTTTTTATATTCATTAGCTGTAGAGTGTTGGCCCTCTTTGTCGTATTTATTGAATTGAATACCTATGATAAAGGTATCATAGCTTCGGTGTGTAATTTATTTATTCATCTGAAAGTATCTTATTTCTCTGTCGGAATGTCCTCGGCGTTGACTCGGGATCGTTTTTTTTAAATATATTACATATAATTGTACAGAAATAATGTCTGAAGTGTAGCACTGTGTATTATTCGAATCAGCTGATTTACAACACTAAAAACTTAGCAACACAGCTCAGCTGTTCCAAGCTCCCGACATATCCTTCGCGTTGTTTCCTTCGAAATACAGGGTGTAGGTGAGAAGCATGCTTAGAAATCTTGCTGTGTGGCGGTTGGACGTAGCGGACATACCCAGTGGTGTACGCAGGATTTCCTTCTGGGGGGGGTTCATTAATAAAATGCCCCTGAAAACAACAGTTATCATGATAATTAAAATGGCATTTCGATTAATATTCATAAAAAACAATAATTAAATAACCGTTCTCTATGCATGAAAACTATTTTAGGCCTTATTATTTTTTCGACACAATGAGAAAGTGAAAAATATGGAAAACAGTAACTAAATATTAAAAGTGAAACATTGCAGTGATATCATCATGGCCATAGTTACGTTGTTGCTTATAATATTGATATTATGCGAGAGAAAGATAATGTTTTGCTCTCAGTATTCCTACTGCCATTGCTATTGACTCTCGAAATCTTCCATCTTGATGACTTAATCCGTATCATTAATTGTAATAAATTGCAGAAACTCCTCAAGTACTGAATTATCTTTAACGAAACGGACACACAATTAAAGCAGCCCGAAGCGACGTGAAAAAGGTTACCGATCACACACTTAAACAGTAAAACTGATCCATGGCTCGCTCCAACGCTGAAGGAGGAGTCTCGCTGGGAGTTGACTGCAGGACATTTTCCAAGTGACGAACGTGATCACAATTAAATTTTTTCCAGGAGTAATAAATGTTGCACATTTTCCCGTAAATTACACCTGTTTATGTTTGAATTGCTTATAAGATCGTTACAAAGAAAGTGTTTCTCCAATTGGATGATTGTATTTAACTGTATGCACGTCGTATAATCTTGACGAGGTGCTTTTTTTTTTTTCACGGAGCAACTTTACACCGTAGTAGGCACACAGCTTTTTGTATTTAGTTTTCTGGCATCTTGTTTCAAATTATTGACTAACATATTTCTAAATGCAGACGATCCATACCTCCATTAGGATTCGGGTTCCATAATTCATGCAAAATGAGGTTCGTTCGTTTGTGAAATTGAGGTCATAGCCCCCCTACCCTTACCGTATGGTACTTTACGTAGACTAGGGTGAAGATGGAAATGAGCATTAAAAAAAAAAAAAAATGTCGCCAGTTGTTTGGTTTATTAACTTAGGGTAATATTTTCCATAGGTACTGAAAACTGGGCACGGCTGGATTTTAAGGTGGAACCGCATGTGCTATCAAATATCGCTTTCTTGCAATACCTGGAATATGTATAGAATTATAAAATGATTATTAGTTAAATAAGGGTTAATAGATAGACTATTATGATTATAATGATTAAATAAATATTACAGAAGAAATGATGCGTTGTTAGTGAATATTAGGCCTACCGGTACGGCGAATAGCCTATAACTCGTAGCATCCGTCACAATTCAGCATTTAAACGGGCCACGTTAATGCATAATATACTATATAACAACCGGATAGCAAATTATAATAATATTCTCACATATAACATACAATTTGCACCAACTTAATTATTGTAGTCTAAGATATGTTAAACCACTGCCGTTTGAAATGTGCAGATCACACACTTTGTAGGCAAGCTGTTTGTTATGGTCGTCTCTCATGCAAAGTTTTACTAATTACTCTTTTAGGAGGCACTTCTCTTAGGAATATTCATGAAAGGCCAACCCTCTAGTTCTTATTTCATAAGTTGAACGCCTAAAAACAAAACCACAATCCGAAATAATAAAGAAGATAATCACGAACGATTCACTGCCAATGAAAATCAAATGGAGATTCGCGGACCGGAAGTTCGCTATGCATAAGCTTCTGTGCCATTTTAACTCGTGGAAGCTCTATACGGTTACGGTACCATACAATTCAGTCACTTCCCGTAAACATTTATTATGTGACACTCCTATTCTCTACTCTCTGAACCCTCCTCAGTAAAACAGTCATTTATATCAGCTCTTCTCAGGTAAACGGTATTTTATTTGTGTTCCTAGCATCTCGTCCCATCTGCGTGGAGTTCGCTCGAGCGCGCGCTTTGCTCACGCTACGGATTAGGCCTAAATCTCACCATCACCCGTGGGCTGCGGAAGTATCTCCAAAAATGCAGTTACACTTACGCCAGAAAATCTTGATTCGCGCTTTAAGATTCATTTTTAAACCATTCGGTATGCGAATTCTAGTCTTCTAAAATATACGGGAATTTGGTGGATTTTCGTACGGGAAATACGGGAATTTGAAGAAAGATCATCGCTCGACACCCTGTTACAGATTTTGTGAAAAGTCATACCTTGCCTATTTTGGACTCAAACTGGGAGACCAAAGTAAAGCTTGGGGACCACCCGAAGTATGTCGAGTATGAATTGAAGAACTTCGTCATTGGATCAAAGGCAGAAATCCGTTCCTTTGGTTTGGAGAGGGTAGTTGGACCATAGTAATGACTGCTACTTCTGTTTGTGTGATACAGGCAACAATGACATTTACAACATAGCGACCCGTACAATCTGTGGTTTCATCAATTGAGCCCCAGATTTTTAGCCTATTTTCAATTTAAAAAAAAAAAAAAAAGCTTATGAGATCACCTTTTGTCCGTGTGCGTCCCCCTAATAACTTCTAAACGGCTGGAGCGATTTCAATGAAACTCTGTAAGTTCGTAGCACTATTCTGGACGACCCCGACTGTGCCCTTGAAATTTTGTTAAGTCTCACCAATCCAACATGGCGGCTGTGCAAAATATTTCACCAGCATTCAATATCTCCGAAACTATTCCCAATATCACCCTGGAATTTTTTACGGTGATAAAGGGAACTACTAGAAGTTCACCTATGTGACTTTTAAATAACTGGTAACTACAAAACCAACATGGCGGCCACGCGAATTTGCGACTTTTAAATAGACGTTTCTCGCGCTTTAACCAACCAAACGCAATAAAACTTGGTACAATATATGTTTATACACATTGTAATGCACCGACATCTAACTTCGTTCAATCGTTTATATAACCACTAGGTGGCGGATGTGCGAAATATTTCACCGGCATGCTATATCTCTGAAACTGTTAGCGGTATCACCCTGAAATTTTGTATGGCTATAAAGGGCAGTACTGGAAGTTCATCTATAAGACTTTCAAAAACCGGTTAACTACGAAACGAACATGGCGGCCAAGCGAATTTGAAAATTTTAAATATACCTTTCTCGCGATTTAATGTTCCAAACGCAATGAAATCTGGTACAGGAAATGATTATACACATTGTAATGCACTGGTATCTAATTTAGTTCAATTGTTTACATAACCTCAAGATGGCGGCTATGCGAATTTTAAAATTAAGTTTTTATTTCTTGTGTCGTAATCATGCGATCGAAGTGAAAGTTTGAATAATGAACCTACGCAATAATTTTCCTTTAATGATACATGACTCTATGGCCTATACATTTAACAATCCAAAATGGCGACCATCCGAAATATTTAGATGGCTCTGAATATCTACGAATTTATTTTAGCAATCAAACTGAATTTTTTAATGTTCATAGGGGCTATGAACTTAAGTTCACCTATAGGACTTTAAATAACCTGGTGATCACTAATCCAACATGGCGGCGACGCGAAGTATAAATATTCACATGGACGTTTCTCGCAATTTAACCATCCGAGTGCAGTGAAACTTGGTACAGTAAATCCTTACACGAATGTTAAACCACTGGCATCTAATTTATTTCAATTGTTTCCATAACTGCAAGATGGCAGCTGAGCGAAATTTTTAAATCTCCTTGTTACTTCTGGTGTCCTAATCATGCGATTGAGTTTGAATGCTACACGTACACAATAATCTTAACAGTAGATAACTCTAGGAGCTACATTTATATAAAATCCAACATTGCGACCACCCGAAATATTTAGTCGGTTTTCAACATCTACGAATCTATTACAGCAATCAAACTGAAATTTTGTATGTTGATATGGCCAATTAACATAAGTAGGATATATGAAAATAGGCTGTATAGTTCTTCACGGAACTACTTGTTTTCTGATCCTGTTTTGCTCGTATGGCATCGATAGTTTTGTTGTAACTCGATTCAATATAATTTTTTCTAATTGTCGACTCATCTGTGATGGATTTTCCAGTGTTTTTCTGCAAAATATCTCGGAAGACATTGTTATTGAGTTTATGGAATGGAATGTTTGCTGAGACAAAAGCTTCACATAGCTCTTCATAAAAACTGAATTGCCCAAGTAGCGTCTGTTGCATTTTTCTTTCTCCTGCAGCTTGAAGACCGCGTATATGTTTCTCCCGGTTCACATGTTGCTCCACAGTGAATCTCTTCTCTGCTGAAACCTTCACTTCACAAATTAGTAAAATATGGCACCATCACTAGAAAATACAGTATCGCCATACTTCGAAATAAACTGTTTTAATTTCGTGGATTGATTTTTTACTTTCGGCATGACAAAATAAAATTCTCACTTCAGTATCTGATCTGAACAACGTGCCTTCGGCTCTGTGAATGATTGAATTGCAAACTTGTCCTCTAAAGAAATGTGGGGGTGAAACCACCTGCTATTGGATGACCCTCAAAAGTAGCAGATAGTTTAACCTTCACATTCCTTTGAGGACAAGTCTGTCAGACAATAGACAGTCCCTTTTATTTGGATAAGTTCAAATATTTAACTACATAGAATAGGGGAGGCCACATTGCAATAGATTTCCAAGAATTTATGTATTTCATGCTTCAGAAACTTGAATTTACTAATATTAAAAATAATGCCGTTAAACTTGCTAAAAATGACATAAAACCTAAAAAAATGCTGTTAAACCTTAAAAATACCCATTTCCTCAAAAATGTTGAAAAATGCAAAAAAGAATGACCAAATAAAATTGGCTTCATTTCACTGCTTGTGATACATTTCGTACATATATTCAACTGAGCATCGCCCTACTGTCATCAGAAAAAACATACAAAGTCATTTAAATCCGGGTCCTAGTTATGTCATAATGTTGTTTTAAGAGCACGACAACTACGTTATCAGCTCAGATAGCTATGATACTGTTGTTTTAAGAGAGCCCAACATCTAGGTTAGATTTATTTATAGAGATTTGGATATTTCTTTACTTTGTATTATGGGGCAAGTATAGTCAATTAGTGTATTTGTAAATGGTGATCACTAACAATCATATTGGATTGATATTTCAGGGAACGATTTGGATTATGCCAGTCGACCGGCAAGTTGAAAGTGTCGCCAGAACAGGTAAGTTCAACTTGTCAAGTCAGCTAATGTCCCTGTACCCAACTTATTATTTATTGGAAAATTCTAGGAAGGTGTGATAACTACAGTGCTATAGTGTGCTCCCGATTATTCATATGCAGATTATCAGGCTTGCAGGTTATTCATGTAAATTAAGAAAAATCGGTGAGCTAATCTAGGCTTTTGGCGAGTTGTAGCTTGTATGACAGCATTGGGCCATGTGACAATAGAGTAAACAAAATTTTACTGTGTCAATCTTGAACCCAATACAACCTGAGTTTCACTTACTGTCTTCAATATGCTAGGTGTATTTAATCTGAGTTAGACATGAAAATGTATGCAGCACAGTCACTTGTCATTTTCTTTTCCACCAACCCTCTCCCTCTTTCCTCCACTTCTATGTTGACTATGCTGTGTGTAGCCACTGTGTGCAAAACATACAATGTCTTCCTCAGTCATGTGTTGAAAGTTTTTGGACAACCTCTCCTCGACATTGTCCCCACCTATGTCTTGAAATCCTTTCATATTGGAGGTAATGTTGGTTATGTTCGAAATCCTCAAATCTTAATCTGTGAACTCATTCTCGTCTACATGACCTCACCAATGTTTGTAACTGGACATCGCACTGAATATGGGATCAATTTGAAATTGCCTTTAAATATATGAGTTAAAGAGACTTAGATTACAACTACAGTAAATATGTAGTGTTGTCAGGAAGAATTTAAACTCCTCGCGCCAACAAACTCATATTATGGGGGCAGTTCCAAAAATAAGTTTTGTTTTTTCTTTCCCCAGGGACCCTTTATTGTGAAACTGACACACACCTTGACATCATGAACTATACACCTTGCACTAATTTTCAACATATTCCTCACCGACATTGAGACACTTGTCGTAGCGTGCAATCGGTTTGAAGAAACCACTCTGGTAAAACTCTGTGCTCTGCGATGTGGGGAATTGTTGCACAGCCTGCTCCACATAATTGAGGCGGCCTTGGTTACGGGGGTGAAGTGGTGAAGTGCCCATGATGATTCTGAACAGGAACTCTCATTTCCCTCTCGCGCGTACCAAATCAAGTGATCGAGGCTGATGCCCATTCTTGCACTCTGGTGTGAGGTTTCTCGGCACCCATCTTGTGGACACTTATCGATAAGCCTAAACCTCATGAAGCGTGTGATGGGCCTGAGCACGACCAATATGCAGTGTGGACACCACGTCCTCTACCGTTATGCGCCTGTACTTGAGCAATGTTGTTTTAATAATAATACATTCATTGCAGCCGAATGGCCAGGAAAGGTTTGCAGGTTTACATTAGATCACAGTTGCACTGTTTGCATTTATAAGGTCATAACGATACCCTGTCCTGCTTTTGCATTGCTTGATGTGATAAAGTTCACACCTTTCGTCATATATTTTTCACATGCATTGGTAATCTGCTTGGTGATATTTACTAATTACACACATTTTATGGTGAAAACCATGAATAGACAATGGACCAACACCAATCAAACTCAAAGGTACTCAATGTTGTTTTCATTCGTGGATGTGGAGAGACACCTACTTCACTGAACAAGCAACACCATCGACCGACCATTTGACGAGACATGACCGCTTCACCATACACGGTCTGTAGACTGACTAGTCCCACGTGCCCATTCGTACCGGATAACAGCACACACGTACAAGTCTGTCTGCCATCGTGAGTCTGCTCCTCTCTCTTCGTCGCTGCTCTGTGCATGCCTCATTCCCCCTCTGCTGCCGTTCCTGCTGTTGTTGAACCAGCCACGGGTGATTGTCTGTGTCACCTGGTGTACCATCTGCTCATGCATTAAAATGACAAAACTTGCTTACGGAACTTCCCTTGTGAACAGCTGTATTTTGAAATACTCTTTGTACCCTTTTTTGATGTCAACTCCCCTTCATTAGCCTGGATAATCAAGGGTACTGAACCCGCTGAGCTATGGTTCATGTGATATTTTTTTTATGACAGAGCATTTATGAGGGGATGTTGTACTTTTGAACACACCCAGGAAGCCACGTGAAGCTGAGAGATCACGCGATACTTTGAAGTAGCGGTGAATCGCACTTTTGACTTTGGTGTAAACTGCTAATTATTATCTGAGGTCTTATTAATTATTTTTATCTTTCCTACGAGACTCAGAATATTCCATTTCGTCATGCTGCATTATTAAAACATTTTGGAGAATGTTTATTTTTACTTTAGGTAAGGTAATACCCTTGCAGATACGCAAAAAGGAACGTAAGTAGTCGCTCAACGTTTTCGTTTTGACGACCTACTTTCTAGAGACACCCAGTACCGGAGCACTGGTCTTGAGAATCCGCCTTGTGTAGGCGTGGAATTACATTTGTCCTACGAGACGTAGAAGAATATCCGCTGTTTAGCGTTAAAAGTGATTATAAGGTGCCATCGAGCAAGCAAATACTAATATTCACTGTCGATGAAGTCCAGTGAATTAAATAAGAAGCTTGGGAAATAATTATTGGCAAGTATAGTGTATTGCACAACATTGCTGTGACATCACATATTACCCACGCGTATGTGGAGGGCAGATGCCTAGTGGAAATATACAGGTAATAGTGTTACAATTATCCTGAATAAGTGTGATTATAATAGTATGAGATATTTAAATTGCCAAAGTGGAAATTTCATCTTTGAAACGTCGTATAATTCACGGATGCTGCGTGATACAAAAGTAGCGTCACTAGCACGTGCAGCATTATAAAATAGTATTAGCTCATATGCTAATCCACATCTGCAAGATTAAGGCTGTGTCGTATTTTATAATTGAAGCCTATAATAGTCACGACGGACATTATAATTTTGGAAGTGAGAGGATGAATAATCACGCAACTTATTTCGCTACCCACGTGATTGGACTTTTATTTACCATGGTTGAAGCAGTCACCATGGGCTAATACCATCCCAGTATGGGGGGGGGTGACGTTTCTACAGGAACCAGCATGATGGTGGAACTTCCAGAACGATGAACGAGAGGGAAGGAGCCAAAATGCCATTTCCAGGCATATCCACGAAGATGTCGACAGGGACAAATCGAACCCTGGTCTTTGGGGGAGTCCAGATGGGAATCCTGATGAGGAGGATACCGATCCAGAGAGCCAGAGAGGTTTATGTACAACCCTTGTTGTGGAATAGAGAGCTGAGTGAGAGCTCCTCCATTTCGTGAGTTTTTGTCACACCCCTTCTTTGTTCTAGTTTCTGGTGGTATAGTAGTTTTAATGTAGTTTGTGAATCAACCACACTCAGTGTCAGCCATTTTTCTAGGTAGGGATGTAACTAGATTAGTTAGATGTCATTTATTTCAGTTTAGAGTGAGACACCCTTGGGGTCAGACATTTTGGTCAGCCCTGGTGCAGCTTGGTGAACGTCGTGGAACGTCAATGCCTACTTTTTGCTGAACCTGATCGTAGTCATTTTGAGGCTATTTTGTTCAACCCTACTTGGGGTAATTTTCAAGTCTTTGCTGACTGTAGTTATGGCAATCAGATGCCTTGGTTATTAATTGACTGCATTCTTCGCAGCCATCCTTTGTTACACCCCTGACTGTCGTTAGAACGGTCGTATCATTTAGGTAGTCGACAGTAACTACCAGTTTGTAAATGCATTATATTTCATTTTGAATAAGCTCAGAAGCTATTCTTGGTCATGTTTGAACCTAACAACTTGAAGGAATGTTTCGTTGCCTAGCATCGAACGCGGTTCCCAACGTATCATTAAGCAGATCTAGTGTGTGAATCTGTGCCACATTTATCATATTTTTCTTGTGTCGTGTGAGACACGTTTTTATTTGATGTTCTAGCAACTACTGAGTTGCATTTTTAAAGCAAAGAGCTTCAGTTATTGTAAGTTTACTTTCATTTAGACGTCTTTGGTAGAAAGACGGAAGTGTATTACTATACTCAGATTTATAGCGTGCATTTGATACACGGACTCTGTAGAGATCCGTAACATATGGTAAAGTTTTTTATGAACCGGCCAAGTGCAGGTTTTGTATTGATTAAATCGCCGGCCTTGAATAAACTGGTTATGTAACCCAGTGACCTAGAGCACGCCTGCTTCATTGTGAGACAAAACTACTATAGACGAGGACAGAGTACAATTTGTATTCGCTTTTCCTTTCATTGCTATTTTGCTTATGGAAATCAGTTTCCACTCTTGTATTTGTTCACTTGTTTTATGGATCGGTTTTTGTTAGTTTAGCGCTCTGTTGCGTGTATTGTCGTATGACAGGTACAGTTATGTAAGGTTTTCTATAGGATGGTGAAGTCTACCCTTTATAGCAGGATGTTATTGTATGCTTTGTCCGGGGATGATCCCGTTGACCAGATGTTACTGGAAGGTAACTGTTGTACAGGCCTATCCCAGAGTTATTGAACGCGAGCTTAGCACCGCTGGTAACCCGTGTTATTGTGTGTCCGAGTTGTTATACTCGTTGATTATATTCCGACTGTTGAGTCGAGGCTTTTTGGTGGAGAATGATCTCAGTTGGAGACACTCCGTGCCCAGGCTATTGTCAATGTTATTCGCCATAAACCTACGATAAACCTATAAACCGACATTCTAATAATAAAATGCATAATTGTTGTAAAACAAGCCTAACTAACGATTCTTTCTATCTAACTTTGTTCTTTGCATTCTGGAACTGTTGACATAGCCGTGCAGTTGAAGATAATTTCCTTGTGAGGAAATGACTAGGACAGTTGACATTTTTGTAGCGACCTGAAGCATGTGCGAACCTAGAGTTCGTAGCTTGCGGAGCTCAGGCCATGCGATGTCAGACGTGGTCTCAACTGCGCATTCGTCAGCGTAACTATTCACATTAGATGACTATGGTTTACAAAGAGTAAACCAAGGTGTAGGCAGGAATTTTTAATAAAACTACTGTGTCTATTTCGTTATTAATTTATGATGTCAAGTGTATTAAACCCTACATGTTACTTTATTGTGTGCTGTTAGCACATAGTTATTAAGCATAATTAAATTGTTTGTTTTTCATGACTGTACACTTAGCTTTTGGATGTAATTGTTTTCTTTTACGGACGTCATCGCCGTAAATTTTGTTAATTGATAGGACTTAGCTAGTTGAATTAATGTTAAATTTAAATGTCGAAATGGTACCATCCTAACCTAGATTTGTTTTGCTACCCTGTTAAATGTAAATTCAGATATTAGCTTGATCTTGTAACTTGAACTAGGGACTTGCGTCGTGCCATATTCCTAGCGTTGCTGTTGTTGCTTTATCATTGTGAGTTAGATCTTTCACGAGGGTTTTCAGTAACTTCTCAGGTAGGGGACCTGTTCTTTATCTTAGTTTATTTATTAATTTGCGGACTAGCCGATTATAACCCTCCGAACTAGGCTAGGGGCTTGTGAATTTTAATAAATTTTCACGGTGTTCTACATGAGTCTGGATGTTTATTTTCTCAGTCTAGCTTTAAGGTGAACCTTTCCTTAGGCGGTCTATGACCATCGTCACCATGTACCACGATCCCTGTGGACTACGGACTCTCGTGCCGCTTTAGCCTTTTTGGAAGGTCACCTGATCCTCACGGTACTTTTTATTCGATTTATGTGTCGTTAGTTGAGTCATCGTGGTTGTTGACATCAACTAAACGGTCACAGTACATTGTATGTGACTTTTATAAGATGTCATTTTTAGTTTAAGCAATAATTTATCATCATGAGGTGTTCGCTCCAGCAAGCCGGGTGCGGTAGTGCAAAAGCCTCTTCCAGTTTGTTTTATCCATCCATAGCTGTTCTTCGGATATACAGTAGTAGGCCAGTTTACACCTCTCATCTCTACATCCTTTGAAACTTGTTTCACCCATAAGTCTCGAGGTCGTCCTCGGGGTCTTTTGCCAGGAACTACCCTTTCAAAATAAGCTCCAGGAGTTCTTTCTGGAACCATTCTTTTCATATGGCCTTACCACCGTAGTCTGTAGAGTTCCATTAATTCCAAATGGCTTCTTTCCAATCCAAGCTCTTCTCGGATATTAACATTCCTTATTTTATCCTTCCTTGTCTTTTGTAAGCCTGTAGACGGCTGTTTGCTGGTCCTGTCGGTGTTGCTGCATCAGGTCCGTATGTTAGAATTGGTACAAAGTAGGTTTTGTATACGGTAATCTTAGAAGCTAGTGGGAATGTTGGATCTTAAAGTAGTGAATGCACAGTGATAAAATTTTGAAGCTTCTTGTAGTCTGTTGTCGATTTCTCGCTTCATGGTGTTGTCAGAAGAAACAAAACTGCCGAGATATTTGAAGTTGTCGACAATATCCACATCTTCATTTTTAATTTTAAGATTGACTCTTCCAGTGTTCCTAATTACCAAGCCAACTGACTTGGATTTGCTAATCTTTAGCCCCATTTTTTCAAGTTCTTCCTGCCACAGTTCTAATTTGGCCTGCACTTCCGTTTCTGTCTCTCTCCATACCATAATATCATCAGCAAAAACTAAGGCATTTGTTGTTTGAGCCCTTCTTTTGATAGCTTTTATAACTTTATCCATTTGTATAAACTATAAATATAATTGACCAAAATATATTTTTAATAAGTCTTGGTGCACTATTAAAGTAAAAACATCTATCATAGTTTTTTTTCTTCTCTTCGTCTGCCAGCTGATCTCCCAAACAACAACAGCAAATTTTGAAGACTCCTGGCATCCTGTGTAAATCTGTAAAACTTGCTTACAATACCTACCAATCACAGGCTAGATACCACAGTGGTCGCTACGCTCGCTAAAGCACAGCGTTAGATCACAGAGCTAGGCTCTCTGCTGACTCGGTAGACGCGTGGGTACGAGCCCCACCATTGTCCGTCCTTGAAATGGTTTTCCATGTTTTCCCATTTTTCAATACCAGGCAAATGCTTACAGGCCACGGCCACTTCCTTCCCAATCCTTCCCCAGTTTCATTCATATTCCATATCTCATCCCGGTGTGCAGGTCGCTCACAGGCGTCGACTAGAAAGACCTGCACTCGGCCTCTCAGGAGGCCACACGACAAAAAGAAATAAAAACAGGCTAGATCACCTTAACAAGGAGAGGATACGATGTATGGGTCACCGATTCAAACCATCTTTAGTACACGTGTAGGGCATGACCAGGCGTATACCAGGTGCAAGTAGTAAGGTGCGCTTCTCAGCCGATTCCGTGATATTAATTATTAATTATTCGTAATTGCCGTACGGCATTCATGCGCGTTGTACGTTAACATAAAGCCAAGGAGCGCATGGTTTAGTGCTAAGAGCTCTGCTTCGTAAGCGCGGGGTCACTGGATCGAATCCCACCGATGAGCCTCTTTCTTTTTTATTTATTTTAAACATAGGCAATTCGTACAACTGTAGGTGTCGTGAATAATGTTCATTTTGCAGTTAATTATAATAACGTGTTATGTGAGCGGGAAAAGGGAGTCTGAATAAATTGTACAGGAGATTGATGAAAGAATACCTTTATTCACAGTATTTGCAGTGAGTACAACTGCCCACAGTTGTCTTTGTGTGCAGGTGACCTCGCCAGGTCCGAACACTTTCCAACCAATTACACATAGCATGAGGCACTACTTGCGGGGTACGGGGTGGTCTGATGGTTCACTGACGTGCAATGAACGGAACAGACTGGACCTTCAGTGTATAAACGTATACATAATAATAGAATACACCTGACCATGTATAATACCAATGTACTGTATTTGCAATGCCCCGACTGTACATTATGTAAAGTCACAAACGTTCACCACCATACGATGATTTCAGAATCCCTTTTCCCGATCATAAAACACGTTATTACAATTGACTGCAAAATGAACATTATTCACGACACCTACAGTTGTACGAATTGCCTCCGGTGGGATTCGATCCAGTGATCCCACGCTTACGAAGCAGGGCTCTTACCGCTTCACCATGCACTCCTTGGCTCCATGTTAACGTACAGCGCACATGAACACGCCGTACAGCAATTACGAATAAATTATAATTAATATCTCGGAATCGGCTGAGAAGCACACCTTACTACTTGCATGTGGTATACGCCTAGTCATGCCCTGCAAGTGTACTAAAGATGGTTCGAATCGGTGACCCATGCATCGTATCCTCCCATTGTAAGTATGATAATACTTCTATTGGAACCGGAACAGGCTCTATGTGTAAAAACACGTTCATTCACAATCGGATAAGGGACAGTTAATTCAAATAGGGTAATTCTGTGTATAAAATGTTTCAGACATATGACTTCACGTCAGATGATCTTCAAGACTTGGGTGAGATTGGGCGTGGTGCATTTGGCACCGTCAACAAGATGGTTCATAGGAGGAGTAACACAGTCATGGCTGTCAAGGTAGGCTTCTCGTCGCAGTAATTGGACCTCCTATTGTGTTCTGCCTGCTATTGGCACATAAAAATGATTGCTTGATTTTCTGCAGAGAATCCGTTCGACAGTGGATGAAAAGGAGCAGAAACAACTTCTCATGGACCTGGAAGTTGTCATGAAGTCAAATGAATGTCCTTTCATTGTCCAGTTCTATGGAGCACTCTTCAAAGAGGTAAGTGTTACTAAATTCCCTATTTGGTGGAAGGCTACTTGTTACTTGACGACTTTGGGTGAGTGGTTCAGTTGGTGAAGTGTTGGTCCTGGCTCAGTTGGATCACATTGCATACGAAAGCAACTGCTGACAATTGTATGATGTCCAGTGCAACTGATGGTTGGTTCCTCAGTTCCGACAACGCGGTCATGTAGCTCCGTGTACTTGAGGTGTGTGTAGAAACGTCTGATAACCGGTGCTAATTGTGATGGCTGTATTAGTGTGTGTTATCTGTTTTTTAAAATTCAAGTAAGGACTGCATACATTTGATTTTCAAGTAGTTCCAAGTTTTTCTACCAAACACCACCATCAACGACCTACTAGTTCTGAACTTTGTTACTAGAGGCCACCACAGTCGGCTCCTGGCGACGAACGTTGGAACCTAAGAGCGTTACGCCGTTAGTCAATGATAACCTATAATTTAGCTTCACACAGATGTAGTTAGTGGAAGGCTCTTTATCATGCCATAAATCTATGACATGGGACCGCCAGCTTTACTTCCCCTCCGAAGGACGGCATACTGAGGGATTTTTAACGCTCTAAAAAAATTCCGACGATTTTGACCGGGTTAGAACTCACGGCCATGAAGCTCAGCATGCTGCCAACTACGCCACCGAAACCGCCAGGCATTCTGTCAGTAGCATGTTATTAAGATCCTTCATTCAACGACCTATCTGATCGTCAATTTGGTTGACCAAACAATCATTTAGATGATGTGATAGCGTACACTGCAGGAAGTGTTCAGTACTTTACTTCCTCACCCTCTTCATCATTCTCGTGCATCAGCTCAGGCACGTTTTAAATGTTGTGTCACCTGCCTGTGTAACTCTAGTGCCTTGATTTGTGTGGCTTCCTGTGTAATGGAGAAGCCTTCCTGGGTTTTTCCTGCAGATTTAAAAGTAGTATTGTTCTACATTTTGAAATCTTACTCTCCCATAAGTCCAACCCCTCGTCCACGTCGTGGGAGACGGGCAACGGCACAAAGTAGGGGATTGCCTGTAGGGGCGAAGTACAGTGGGGACTTCGTGTGCCCCGGGACCGTTACGGTAGCTGTGAAGGTCCTACAGGAACCCTGAAAAGTGACGGCTAACGGGGCTCTGGTGAAGCTACGATAGGCCCAGCAAGCCAGTAGTGGATTAAACCAAATGCTTTCAAAAATGGAACGAGCCTCGGACAGGATGGATTTAATAGACGACGACACGGCTGTACACACGGACTAAGATTTGGAACTTTAAACCTAAGAACGCTGACAGGGAAGGTGGAGGAGATAGTGGATATGATGGAAAGAAGGAAGTTGGATTTATTGGGATTGGCAGAAACAAAGTGGAAAGGGGAAGGAAGGAGAGTACTGAGAAAAGGCTATAGACTGTACTGGAGTGGGAACGAAGAGGGAAAGAGGAATGGAGTGGGAGTAGTAGTACGAGATGGTTTGAAAGAAGAAGTGAGGAGAATAAGTGATAGGATGATGAAAGTGAAAGTAGCACTGAGGGGAGAGACCGTAGAAATAGTGCAAGTATATGCTCCACAAGTAGGCTGCGCTTCTGAAGAGAAGGAGGAGTTTGAAGAGGAATTGCAGAAGCAGCTGGTAGGAAGAAATATGATTGTTATGGGGGACCTCAATGCCCATGTAGGAAGAGAAAGACAAGGTTATGAGAGTGTTCTAGGACCAGAGGGTTGGGGTGGAAGAAATGAGGAAGGAAAGAGACTGTTGGACTTCTGCCAGAGGAACAGCCTGCTAGTTGGGAACTCCTGGTTTAAGAAAAGAGAGAGCCACACAATCACATGGTACAGTGATGACTTGACCAGGAAGTCGGTGGTCGACTATATACTGTATGAGAAAGAACTAAATAAGAACATCACGGACATCAAGGTTATACCATCGGAGAACCTGGATAGCGACCATCGATTACTGGTAATGAACCTGAGAGGGAGTAAGGAGAAGAAAGGGACTGAGAACCAGGAAAGACGTATAAGGATATGGAAACTGAAAGAAGGGGATAGAAGGGTCGAGTACCTCAAAATGGTAAAGGAAGGAATTCCAACAGATGAAGAAAGAGGGGTGGAAGAGGAATGGGCTAGATTTAAGAAGACACTAGTGGGTGCAGCAGAAGCAGTATGTGGGAGGACAAGTAGTAAGAAGAGGTGGAAGGAAACACCATGGTGGAATGAGAAGACAAAAGATATAGTAAGGGAAAAGAATAGAGCCTTTAGGAGGTGGTATCAAAATAGGACGGTAGAGACAAGGGAAGAGTACCAGGAAAGAAAGAAGGAGGCGAAGAGAGTGGTGGCTGAGGAGAGAAGGAAGTGGATGGAAGAGTGGACAAAGATGATGGAGGAGGATAGTGAAGGTACAAAAAAGGTCCTGTATGGGATGGTGAAAGATAAGAGGCGGAAGGATCCTACGGATTATGTTAGAATGGTGAACAAAAGGGGACAAGAGATAGAAAATAGGGAAGAACTGAAGAAAATGTGGAAAGAATATTTTGAAGAACTTCTGAACCCAAATGGAAAAGATGGTGAGGAGGAAGAAATCGGGGAAGAGGAAGATGAATTGCAAACAGAAAAGGACTTAACATGGAAAGAAGTGGAAGATGCAGTGAACAAGATGAAAGGAGGGAAGGCACCGGGTGTGGATGAGTTGAGTGTGGAGATGGTGAGAGCAGCAGGAGAGGTGGGGATACAGTGGCTGTACCGAGTGATGAGGACAGCATGGAAGGAAAGGAAGACCCCAGAGGACTGGAAAAAAGGAATCATTGTCCCGATCTTCAAGAAAGGTAGTAGAACAGATTGCAGAAACTATCGGGGAATAACACTGATGAGTCATTGTGCAAAGATCTTCGAGAAAGTTTTGGAAAAGAGAATTAGGACAAGGATAGAAGGAGGGATGAGGGAAGAACAACATGGCTTCAGAGCAGGAAGGTCCACAGTGGATTTGATTTTTGCTGTAAGGCAGTTACAAGAACAGCACTATGAATATGGAACAGATCTACTGATGGCCTTCCTGGACATTGAGAAAGCATATGACAGTGTATGCAGAAACAAAGTATGGAAGTCCCTGGAGGATAGAGGAGTAGAGAAATGGACTATAAAGAGGATAAAGGAGATGTACAAGGGAAGCGTGAGCTGTGTGAAAGTGGGAGGAGAGAGATCTGACTGGTTGGAACAAAGAAACGGCCTGAAACAAGGAAGTGCACTGTCACCGTTACTTTTCATTGTGGTGATGGATGACATAATGACCCGAGTGGCACAAGTAATTGGGGACGGAAAGATGAAAGCAATGGTGTTTGCAGATGATTTGATGATTTGGGGAAACAAGGAGGAGGAGGTACAGGAACAGTTGGACGTGTGGGAAGGAGTAATACAAGGATATGGGATGAAATTTAGCATAAATAAGAGTGAGATGGTGATCACAACAAGGAAGAAGGAAAGAACCACAACGGGAATAACAATTGGTGGGGAACAGCTGAAGAAAGTGGAGAGTTTTAAGTATCTGGGAAGCCTGATACAAGATAATGGAAGAAACGATAGAGAAATAAATGAGCGGGGGAGGCAGGCAGAAGCATTTCGGAGGAGTGTGAGAAGCATGTTATGGAGCAAGGATGTCCCTCAGAACAGCAAAAAGATCATATATCGGACGTACTATGTCCCTATCCTGACGTATGCCTCGGAGACCTGGGTTATGAAAGGAAGGGAGAGGAGCAAAATACAGGCCAGTGAGATGAGGTTCTTGAGAAGCAGTATTGGAGCTACAAAGATGGACAGAATAAGAAATGAGAGGACCAGAGAATTAATGAAGGAGGAACCATTACAGGATGGTATAGAGAAATCTAGACTTAGATGGTATGGACATGTAAAACGAATGGAGGAGAAGAGGATACCCAGGAGAGTACATGAGACGAAGTGGGAAGGAAAGAGACCAAGAGACAGGTGGCTGAAGGGGGTGGAAGAAAGCGTGAAGAAGAGAGGAGAAGACTGGACAAGGGTGGAGGCTGAGAGATGGTGGGAAGACAGAAGACGTTGGAGAGGCTTGTGTTCCAAACAGACCCGGCCAGTGGCTGGAAACTGTGCAAGATGATGATGATGATGACTTTCTTAGGTCGACTAAAGTTTTGATTGATGAATTATTATTCGTTAACTTGGCCTTTATTTGACACCAGCTTAAAACTTTGCTTCCATGATGTTTCACTTTCATCCTGTTGCACTGTTCAAAGGAATCATGATCAATTATTAGCACATCACAACATGGTTACGATGGCCTAAAAACCAGTGTTTACAGTGCTGATAATTAAGCATTTGATATAAACTAGCTTTCATTACCCGATGTTGACGGACGGGTTCAAAGAGCAGAATGAAAATCCACAGCCTACTTCCAGTCAACCGGGTCAGGGAATGGAATGAATGAAGCTCCCATTTAGCGGCGAGGATATGAACTGTGCCGGCTGCCAATGCCTGTCGCACTCCCCTGGGGCAATGATTAGTTGTTCGAGTCTTCAGTCTTTTGACTGGTTTGATGCAGCTTTCCATGCCTCCCTGTCCTGAGCTAATCGTTTCATCTCTACATAGCTACCACACCCTATATCCGAGGCAATCTGTTTAACATATTCTAACCTTGGTCTACCCCTACAATTCTTGTCCTCGACCCTTCCTTCCATAACTAAGCTTGCTATTCCTGGGTGTGTTAGTATGTGTCCTACCAACCTATCTCTTCTCTTCATTAGCAATCGCCAGAAACATCTCTCCTCTCCCACTCGTCTTAATACCTCTTTGTTTGTAACCCTATCTACCCATCTGATCTTCATCATTCTCCTGTAACACCATATTTCAAATGCTTCAATTCTCCTCTTTTCTGCTGCACCAATAGTCCAAGTTTCACTTCCATAGAGCACCACGCTCCAGAGAAAGGCCTTCAAAAATGACTTCCTAATACCTAAATCTATATTCGATGTCAACAGATTCCTTTTCTGTAGAGATGCTTTCTTTGCCTGAGCGAACCTACTTTTTATATCCTCTTTGCTTCTTCCATCACTGGTTATTTTGCTTCCTAAGTAACAGAAGTCTCCTACTTCCTTCAGCTTTTCACCTGCCAATTTGATCTCCATAGAGGTTTCTGATTTATTTCGGCTGCATTCCAATATTTTTGTTTTACATTTATTAATTTTCATCATGAATTCTTTCCGTAAGACGGAGTCCATACCATTCAAATACTCATTCAAATCCTGAGGCGTGTCGGCCAAGATGACGATGTCATCAGCAAATCTCAGAGTTGAAATTATTTCTCCTTGAATCTTCACTCCCACTTTAAATTTTTCTCTAATTTCCTTCATTGCTTGTTCAATGTAAAGATTGAAAAGTATGGGAGATAAGTTGCAGCCTTGCCCTACACCTTTCTGAATACCAGCTTCTCTCCTATGTCCTTCAGCTCTAATGACTGCTGTCTGGTTTCTGTATAGATTGTACCCAGTCTAGCCATAAATACTGTTACAACTTAAAAAGTGAAAAACTCAAATATTATGAGAAGTATTTTAATTTGCTGTTAGTATGTTGTTCTTACAGGCATTCTTTACACAAATCACCAATCACTTTTCGAAATGGTCACCTTTGGCACTGATACAGGCTCTGAGTCTTTGTGGCCACTCGTCTATGGCGGAACGGAGGACATCCAGGCTGAAATCCACCTCTGCTGACAATAAGGAACACTTTAAACTTCCAATGGTGGGGTGTGTCTTGCAGACAATGCCCTCAAGCACTGACCACAGTCGGTAGTTCAAAGGGTTCAGGTCCGGACTGCTACTGGGCCAATCTTCAGTTGAAATGAAGTTGGGGACATGACGCTGAAGCCACCCTTTAGTTGACCTAGCCTTGTGGGCTGGAGCAGAATCCTGCTGGAAAGTCCAGGGTTGGTTTTGAAACAATGTGCCACTTAAGTTCTTCACAATAGGCTCCAAAACGGTGCTTTCGTACACTCTGGCGCTGGTTTTAACACCCTTTTCACAGAAATGCAGCTGGGTGGTGCCAGAATAACTCACCCCCACCATACCATCGCAGAGGAGGGATGATGGGCCCTCTGAACTTTCGGAACTTTTTTACTGGCTTCCCGAGATGATGTTGCATAAACCCTGTCGTTTTGCATATTGAAAGATTCTTCAATAGTGAATACCTTTTCATCGGTAAAGAGGATGTTTCGATGACCATTTTGCGCGTAACACTGCAGGAGACGTCGACATTTAAGCACTCTCAGCTTCTTTAGACGCGATCAAGGTAATGTCCTGTTCGTCGGCGATAAGCCCGTAGTCCAAGGTCCTCTGACAGAAGCCTTGATAATGACCTTTTTGAAATGTTCATTTCACGGGCCATGATAACCTGCTTCCGCACCGCATTTCTCCGAATACGAGCCGCCACTGCCTTTTTTGCTGCTCGAGTCCTGACACTGCGTGGGCGACCCTCCCTCGGACGATCCTTTACTGTCCCGGTTGCAGTGAATTGCTCAATGGTCCGGTACACAAACATACGACTGATTTTCAGCTTTTGCAGCGTCTTGAAAATGTCACTTGGAGATTTTCCAACTTTATGTAATGCTATTACTGCAACACGATTTTCATAATCACCCCATTCCATTGTTGAAACCTGGAGCTAGATGCTTCCTCTTTCACAGACAAGTTAACAATGGTTCAAGGTTAACGTGTGCACATTGGTAGTTCTTTACCTGCCAAACCGGTTGTACAATTTGTGTCAAAAGTTTGTAACAGTATTTATGACTAGACTAGGTAGATTATTCTCCTATCCCTGTACTTTATTCCAATAGTTTTTTTTTTTAAACCTCACTGTACATTGGATATACTGTAGGGTAAACTATCTTTTGAAGTCAGTGGACAGGAAGAGGAGGGTAGAAACACTGGGGCATGCAGGTGCTGGCGAGAGGAGAGATAAAAGGGAGAAAAGGAAAGGTATACCGGTAATCTCTACAACCCCGCCATCTTCAAAGGTGAACGTTCATGTCGTCTCAATTCAATCCATTATTCTTCAATGCCATAGCCCTAGATGAGCTCGTTTTGACCTCTGTTTCATCATGAGAGCAGGCAGCAAGGGTGTGGGAAGTATTGTTTGTGAAAGTAATTTGTAAGAACAATCAATAAAGTACAGTGTGAAGAGCTAGATGGAGAACTTGGACTATAAGCTACTAGTTAATGTTGTTTTCTTTAATGTTGCAGGGGGACTGCTGGATATGTATGGAACTTATGGATACTTCATTAGATAAATTTTACAAATTTATATTTGAGAAGTTAAGACAACGGATACCTGAGAGAATATTAGGGAAGATAACAGTGGCGGTAAGTAATCCTATGTCTGGGATGTCTATGTCTACTCTTGTTTAATGCTCATTCATGTCCTAAAGGCATTGCATTGACACTGCAACCATTCATCTCTACCATCTGTGTGAGGAAATATTACTATACAACACACAGTTAAGTTTATTACACTATTTTTCAAACAAAACTTGCATTTTAATAGATAAAATATGGTGCACCAAATAATTGTTATCAGCTAGAGCTGTTAATAAATGGTTTTCTTTTTCTGAAGGTTTGTTGAATTACATTTTTAAATATAATTCTGAAGATATGTTGTATCAATGTTAAAAATATGGAACTTTTAATGAAAACCCTTGTATACATAAATTGACAGGTTTATTTATTTATTTATTTATTTATTTATTTATTTACATATGTTACGCTCTCATTGGAGCACTTAACCAAAACAAGTATATACATATCTCAAAAAACAATATTAATGATTCAGCTTCTTATTTTCTTCTTTTCCCAAAACATTTTCATTCTAGTCGACCTTGCCGCTCTCTCTGCATCGCTTATGGTGTAAGTTTTGCGGGTAAAGGTTTTTAAGGGAAGTCGGATGTTCTTGTTTTTCAAGATATTCTTCTCATCTTTGTTAGCAATTTGGGACATTGTCAAGCCGAGTTCATCCAGATCATTTTGAATTTCCATAAACCAAGAGTTCTTTGTTTTACTTTTGAAAAAATAATTAAATAATACTTTTAATTGTCTGGTATCCGGCAGGCGTGAGAGATGACAAAAAAAAGCAATTCGCTTTTTTCGCATAGTATCGACTATAGACTCAGTTTCTTTATAAACCACTTCATTTGGTAATAGATGCCATTGACCATCCACCTGATGTTTTTTATTAATTATAGTTCTGAGAATTCTTCTATCAATCTTCTGTAATGTGTCAGTAACTGATCGAGTGTTTAACTTGAAAAGTGTTTCACAAGCATATATTGCTTCCGGTTTAATAACTGATTCGTAATGTCGTAATTTGGCATTTATGGAGAGTGATTTTTTTTTGTAACTAGACCAAGTAATGTATTGCGCTGTCTTAACTTTGTTGTTCTATTTTCGATTGACGCTTTCTCATTCAAATTCCATGTTATAATCTCTCCTAAATATTTAAATTTATGTACAACTTTAATTTCTTTATTGTTGATCAATGTAATAGCTTGTGTTTCCACATCAAAGGATGCCATGATTTCAGTCTTTCAAATGAAATTTGAAGTCCTACTTTTGCTGCAATAGACCCAAGTTCTTCAATTTGGTATTTAGCCTCATCTATACTGGTTGCAAGCAGTGCAAGGTCATCCGCAAAGGCCAAGCAATTCAGTTTCATATTTGTACCTATCTTTACATTTGGAGGACAAGTTTTGTTCCACTCACGCATGATCTTTTCAAGAACACAATTAAATAATAACGGTGATAGACCATCTCCCTGTCGAAGTCCAGTCCGGATATCAAATGGTTCAGACAAGGCGCCTCGAAATTTAACCTTTGATTTAGTATCTTTCAAAGTAACGCCGATGAGGTTGATAAGCTTTTGATGTAACCCAAATTCCCTAAGGATGTTAAGTAATGACCCTCGATGGATACTGTCATAAGCTTTCTTAAAATCCACAAAAGTAATGACCAAATCCTTTTGTCTCATTCTATGATATTTCATTATCCATTTCAGACTGATGATCTGATCCGAACAGCTGCGACCTGGTCGGATCCCTCCTTGATATTCTCCTAGTTCTTGGTCGAGTTGTTGTTGAATTCTTGTCAAGATAATTCTAGATAGAATCTTGTATGTTACATCAAGCAAAGAAATCCCACGGTAGTTGTTCGGGTCTGATCTATCACCCTTTTTATGAATTGGGTGGATTACAGCCATTCTCCATTCCTCTGGTATTTGTTCCGAATTCCATACATCGATGAGGCGTTTATGGAGGTTGGAGATGGTTTGTTCATTTGCATATTTCCATAGTTCTGCTACCAATGAATTCTCTCCTGCTGCTCTATAATTTTTGAGCCAATTAATCGCTGCACATACTTCAGTCAAGTCAGGAGGAATAATGTTCTGTAAATTTGTTTTATTTTTTGGATTAGGCTCAAAATGAAGATATTCCTTAGGTTCATCAACATTTAGTAATTCTCTAAAATAATCTGCTAGAATTTTAGCATTATCAGTATCATTGTGGGCTAGTTTACCTGATTTATCTTTCATTAATAGTGTAGGAGGGCTGTATTTAGAATGATATTGACGAAATGTCCTGTAATAGTCCCTTGTTTTGTGTTGCTTAAAGGAATCATCAATAATTGGTATGGACTTTTTTTGATTTTCTCTTTTAATTCTCCTAATTTCTTTGGCAGTTTCCCTTCGAACAATGGTCAATTCTTCTCGCGATTGTGTGGTCCTCTTTTGCTGATCATTGAGCCATGCTGTGTGTCTTTTCCGAATTGCAGCATCACATTCCGCATTCCACCATGCATGCTTTTTCCTTTTCCTAATAGGGGCAATTTCGACAGCAACGGTTTTCAGTGTGTCAACCATCGTTTCTAGCTTGTCACTTAAGAAAGTTTTAGACTTTTCCTTATAGGACACATTATTTATTAAATAACTAGGGTCATATTGCCTTTGCATGGTCGAGTTTGACGATTTTTGTTTACGCCGTGGAGTTAACTTGATCTTTATCTTGGATATATAATGATCAGAGTCAACATCGACCCCACGTAGTACCTTCACGTTATATATTTCTTTGTAGAACATTTTATCCATTGCAACATGGTCTATCTGGAATTCCCCTAGTGCACTATTAGGGCATTTCCAGGTCATAAGTTTGTGTGGTCTTCGCTTAAATCTATTAGTTTCGAGACGTAGGCCATGTTCTTCACAAAGGGTGATTAATCTTTGACCATTCTTGTTAGTGAATTTGTGAGCTGGCCACTTACCTACTATTGGGCGAAATTTTCTTTCTTGACCAATTTTTGCATTAAAATACAATTGCAGTATAAATTTAAATACAAGATCATTTTACCCGAATCAGTACCTAGCCTAAGAAACACTACCAGCAAACTGAACACTGCAGCATGACTATCTTATTATTATATTGCTCAAAATTACCCACGCGATGCAAAGTAGTTCAAGTCTCGTGTTATTGATTTATATTTTTTGGTGGGAAGACAGAAGACTTAGGAGAGGCTTGTGTTCCAAACAGACCCGGCCAGTGGCTGGAAACTGTGCATGATGATGATAACTTGGATCAGTTGAAGAAGTAATTAAAATCTGATAAACAAGTGGAATTGTATATATTTAGCCATCATATTGAATGATATTCAAAAGTTGGGAAGATTTAACTGCTAAATCAGTAAGTTAATTCGCGATAAAACGAAAAGTCATATTTAGAGGTTAGGATGTTTTATTTTCACGTATTTACATGTTTCGTGCCGCCCAGGAGTGAAATTAAATCGCGAAATAACGCGAATTTTGTGAATAACACCACAAATACCGCAATCTGCGAAATAAAAACAAATTTTCATATTTTTTCCCCACACCAATCCGAACATTTTTGTCCACAAGCCGATAATCGAATTTGGTTGGTGTTCAATTCGAGAGAATGATCGATTGTATAGTTTCGCGAGGGGTAATACTACGATATACGTCATCTTACGATATACTGTCGATATTCTCGTTACTCGTTGGAATTTAGCGCTGTGGTAAACAGCTGTTATATCGCGGCGTGAATAGTTTGGCCGACTACCTCCTAAAGGTTATGTGATAGTTGTTCATAATGTAAACTACGTTTGCCTCCTGTTACATCGGTAGCGAGTGTAAATTATAGTAGAGAATTCTATATAATTTAATAAAAAGTGCGCAAATTGTGCGTTATCATCGAAGCTAGTGTGTTATTTGCGTGAATCAGTTGGCGACCACGTGTTCGTCGTATTAGTTCCGAACTTAGCAGTACAGGAAGATGAGACGCGACGTAATTTAAATATTATGACACGAATTCAGAAATAAATTTTGCGTGTGGTTACGAATTTATACTGGCGTGTGACTACAGTCAACCGTGTGATAACAGTGTTTGTTACTGGGCATCGCTCAGTTGAGTTTAAAACTGCCGAAGGTAGCTGTTCCTGCCACAGACAGACTTAAAGAATATAAGAATGAAGGATTTATAATTTCTTGTGGCATTCTTATGTGCAAATATTGTGATTGTCGGTTAGATTATCGCAGGAAAGATGCATTAGACAAACATTGCAAATCGGAGAAGCATTCAAAACGCCGAGAAAATTCGCGTCTTGAAGTTAGTGTTCCTAGAGTGGCCACCTTGAAAGAAACATTATCAAATGCTAGTCGTGTGAAGGATATGAAAGAAGAGTTTATTTTGGACACTACTACTGCGTTTGTGAAAGCTAATATACCAGTAGAGAAACTAGACAATCCTGCTATCCGTACTTGGTTTAATAAGTACGTTCGCGGAAGTGGAGATTTACCATCAGCAAATCAGATTCGTCAGAAATACATCCCCATGATTGGCGAAAGAAGGAGGGAAGAAATTAGGGAAGATATAAAAAACAAAGACGTGTTTCTGCTATGTGACGAAACAACTGACAAGAATGGTAGGTGTGTTTTCAACATTCTTTTTCGTCCATCAGTACCATCAACTGAAATGAACACCCATCTGGCTGCCTCTGTTGTTCTAGATTCTGCCAATAGCGTAAATTGCTCCAATGCGATATTAGACACCTTGAATTCCTATGAAATTGAACGGGAGCGTGTATTGGCAGTAGTTACGGACTCAGCACGCTACATGACAAAATGTGTAACTACTCTTCAAGGATTGATTGAAGAATTAAGTCATGTCCAGTGCTGGGCTCATAAAGTCAATCTTATCGGCTGCGTATTTGAAAACGAGCTGGACGAATTGAACATTATAGTAAAGACAAAGAATGCCTTTTTAAATACGCGGAAAAGAAAAAGCAATTACGTTGCATTTCTAAGGGAGAAATATGAAAACACAGAAAAAGAGAATGAATATGTATGTATTCTTTATTGTCAGACAGATAGACTCCACTAGTGACAATGCCTGTATGTACAAGATGGAATTCATGGTTTAAGGCTGCAATGTATATGGCCACGCATGTGGAAGATCTGGTAGAATTTTTCAAAACATTGGAAGATTCAAATTCTGGGGTCAAATTTTTCCAACAAGCATCGACTTCAACAATACAATTTATACAATTACAAGCATTGTATGTTTCTGTTGTTGGTGCCTCTCTTATGGACTTGCTTAATTTCTTGGAGGGATCTAAGTACCCAACAATTCACTTACTGGCTGGGAAGCTAGATGACCTTGAGGTAAAGCTCAAGCTATTAGGCGATGGTGGAATGTTCAATCATACGATCCTCCAGAACTTGGAACAGCTTCCTCAAAAGATGCAGATAAAGGTTAAGTCCAAGCTTACGTGTGTTGCCCAGTCAGCTCTAGTGAAAGTCAGGACTTTAAGGACCACGGATCCAGCCAGGAAGACTGTAGAAGCCATCGGGTCATTGTTTGATCCTCGGCATGCACCTAAGAACGTATCTCCCACAGAACTGCTCCAATTTAAGAAGAATGCCTCATTTCTTACGAAGATGGAGTCTCAACAGTTTTTAGAGGCTCACAGCATTTACCTGACTGCAATCAAGAACCAACTGCGTCATGAAGATAATGTGAATGTTCCAGAGATCCTCATGGGATTAAGGCCTGCTCACCGAGACTATGCAACAGCTGCATTAAAGTGTGTGTGGTATCCTTGTTCAAATGTGGATTCTGAAAGGTCATTTTCGAAATACAGTCTCATAGTAAGTGATAGGAGGCGAAAATTGACAGCTGCAAATGCTGAGACTTTAACCATGATCTACTTCCAGTGATTTCACCGCAGTATTTGGATAAAACTGAAAAAGGTATTCACTGAAATGTGTTTCGAGATGGTGAATGTAAAATAAAAATGTGACTTCCATATAAGTATTATCTCATTCTTCCATAGCCATGTTTAACGTTTTACCCTGCTGTTTTGTTTTTTACTTTGTTTTATTAATTGTTTATATTTTTAAATGCACTTATTGTACAAACCTTATCGCTTTCCAAATTTTAACATGTCATCCCCCGAAAAAATAATAAAAACACAAAACACCACCTTTTGAATTTTAAATCAACAAATCTTCAAAAAAATAACAACACTTTCTAACACCTCTACCTATGGTATATCCCTTCTCAAACGCAGGATTGAGACGCATGCATGTTTGCATAATTTGCTTCTCACCTCATCTAATAAGAATAAGCAATGAGTGATTGCAGCCAACAAGAACAGAGAATTAGTATTGTCCGACATAGCATTCCATGGATATTAGGGAGTACAGTAATACGTATACACATATATATATTCGTGAAATGAAATGTTATCAACATAAATTACGCAACTGCCTAAATGCTTTCGCCTTTCAAGAATTGTTATGCTGCTTTAAAGAATGACTTTTCTCAGACACTTGCCTTTAACAAGTTCTATAATTAAATCGAAATGCCTTTGAGTTTTTGTTTATTTGTTACAAGAACTCTGCATACATTTGATGTACCTTTCGTATTTGTTCCCGTGTTCATGAATTATTTTCAATTTGACAAATTACCCCAATATCCCAAAACACTTCACAAAATCGACATAATGGAAATTAATTTTTGTGACTCAGAAATTGCATTTTAAACATATTCTGAATGGTATTCTTAACATACGGGGTGGTGCACGAAATGTGTCGCCATGTTGTTTCTGAATAAAAGCTTTAATGTCAAGACAAACTCAAAGGAACATATACTACCATGGTACACTCTGTACACTCTGTGGAGATTTATTCTAACGTAGCACATACTCAATATGTCCACCATTTTGATTTTTCCTTTAGGTACCCCCAAAGAAAGAAGTCACATGGGTTGAGGTCTGGACAATTGGGGGGCCAAATTTGTCCATCATTGAAACGATCCAGAAATCTGAGTGAAATGACCCGCAAGTCGAAACTCTCGTGCAAGAAATCCAACACAATGTTTGCAGTATGTGGATTTGCTCCATCTTGCATGAACCACTGCGTGTTGAAGGGCAACGCAGTAGCAAGAAGCTATGGAACAAAGTTATTGCGGAGCAGGGTCAAAT